>CAUYRH010051907.1:0-36634 GCA_963574655.1 Perodicticus potto
TTTTTATTTATTTATTTTTTTGTAGAGACAGAGTCTCACTTTATTGCCCTTGGTAGAGTGCCGTGACGTCACACAGCTCACAGCAACTTCCAACTCCTGGGCTTGGGTGATTCTCTTGCCTCAGCCTCCCGAGTAGCTGGGACTACAGGCGCCCGCCACAACGCCTGGCTATTTTTCTGTTTTTGCAGTTAGGCAGAGGCTGGGTTTGAACCCGTCACCTTCGGTATATGGTGCCAGCGCCCTACTCGATGAGCTACAGGTGCCGCCCTGAAAGTAGAGCATTCTTTTGAGTATGCAACCTGCCTCTCCTATAATTTTGAAAGTCATTTGAGCACAAATGAATAAAGATTTCCTATTCATCTACGACCAAGTGTTAAAGTACTGATAAAGCAAGTGCATTGAAATCAAGAATAATGTTTTTTAACGTTTTATTTTTTTAGTTAGGTTTCTTGTCTTTAACCTCTAATTGTTAAGTAAAGCTCAATCTAGGTCAATCCCTTAGGCAAAGGACCACACATTTGATATTTAGGCAGCGTGTAGGCATGAAACCTTTGGGCGGAAGAGGAAAGAATCAAATTATAATAAAAGAGGATCCGTCCAATTATAGTTACGTGTGGCCATGGTTCTGAAGTCACCCAAACTCTCCCACAAAACAACCCCAGTCTTCAGTAGCCTGAGTAATTCACAAAACTTTGGGGAAAGCAAAGGGAAAAGAAGTCTATGTTATACTAAAATGTTTCCAATTGGGCTTTTTCCTGCCCTCACTTTTAGAAATAATACATAAGAAATAGTATTAGAAACTCTTTAAGTAACTCTGGCCAAGTAACTACCAAGTATATCTTTTTTTTAATTTATGGTTTTTAGTCTACCTATTTTATTTAATTTATTTATTTTTATTCTTTGTGATTCATTGAGGGTACAAAGAATTAGGTTACACTGATTAAGTACACCTGTATCCTTAACCAAGCATACACCTGTGCCAATTTGCTCCCTATCCCCAAGTTTCCTTCAGTCAAAGTTCTCAGTATCACCATGATAATAAATCAATTCCCCATTAAAAGCACATGTTTCACATTTTAAAGGGCGAAGCAAAAATAATGATTGGTTAAGTTTAATTAAAATATAAACAAAATTTGAAAATTAACTGGGAAAATCTATGCAACATGAAGCTGATTGACAAATGGTTGTTATTTTAAATAAATATTCCATTTTTTGTGAAAAAAATATAAACTGGCCATTAAATAATGAAAAAGTGTCAAACTTCACTAATAAAAAATGCAAATTTCAATCAATGTTATTCCACCTATCAAATTGGCAAAGGTAAACATTAATGTTATTATTCAATGTGTGTTACCAATGGGGAAATAGCACTCATAATTTTTGTAGAATTATATTTCTATACCTTTCTAGAATACTTTAAAAAAAATAAAATTCCCGGGTGGTGCCTGTGGCTCAAGGAGTAGGGCGCCCACCCCGTATGCCAGAAGTGGTGGTTTAAAACCTGGCCCTGGCCAAAAACTGAAAAAAAAAAAAAAAAACCACACAAAAATAAATAAAATTCCCTCAATTCATCATTTTCCATTCTGGCATATATTACATGGAATTATATAAAGATATGTGCAAAGTTAGCTCTAAGGATGGCCACAGCAACATTGTTTGCAGTTGCAAAAAATATTAGAAATATCCTAACAGTCCATCATTAGAAAGCTAGCTTAGTAAATCATGAGGCATTCATACAATAAAGTGTTTATAAATGCTAAAGTAATTATGTGAAAAAATGGTAATTGCATATTTTTGTGTGTAAAAGAAGCAATTTACAAAATAATATGGTCCATATATACGTATAAACGTATAGAGTATTCATAGAAATGTGTCCAATCAAAATGTTAATGCAATTTTTTTTCTGGGTTGAAGGATTTTGTGTTATTTTTAAAACTTTCTTCATTACATATTTCTGCATTTTTTCACTTTTTAATTATAAACTTGTTAATTTTACAAAAATAAAAGAGCACTTCTTTTTTAATTTTTTTATTTTTGAGACAGAGTCTCACTATGTCGCCCTTGGTAGAGTGCGGTGGCGTCACAGCTCACAGCAACCTCAAACTCTTGGGTTTAAGCAATTCTCTTGCCTCAGCCTCCCAAGTGGCTGGGACTACAGGCGCCTGTCACAACGCCTGGCTACTTTTTGGTTGCAGTTGCCATTGTTGTTTAGCAGGCCCGGACCGGGTTCAATCCCACCAGCCTCCGTGCATGTGGCTGGCACCATAACACTGTGCTACAGGGGCCAAGCCGAGCCCTTCATTTTTTAATAAAAAAGTAAGGAGGTAGGTAAGTCTCCTTTGAAAAACACTCTCTACATAGACTCATTTTTCCTGTGGGATTTTACTACCCATTAAAATAAACTGCACATTATTTTTACTGCTTGAAGTCTTCTGAATAAATTGTGGCAGTTCTCTTCTGAGGACTCAGTGCGGAAAGATTAATCTGTGGTTTTGGTTTAAGAAATGAAGTCTATTAAGTGGTCTTAAAAACAAAAGTGGCCATCATTGTTCATGCAAATTATTGGTGCTTTAAAAGCTCCTGAGCTTCAGTGAGCATGGCTTCCTCTTCCTTTGCACTTTATTTTAAATCAGGGGGATAGGCAATGGAGATGGAGCCCTGTAATGGAAGCATCCCAAATGCACATTTGGGATGAAGGCCAATAGGCCTTCTAAAGTTTAGAAATCTGATTGAGCCTTTAAGATGACAGCAGAGCTTTGATTCTGTGATTACAAATACAGATCCAGATAAGCCTGAAGACTTTCCCTGATGGAAATGAATGAACACTTGGCTCTAATACCTGTATCCAGCTAGAATACAAACAGAGCACATTATCAGCCATCAGAGCATGTTTGTCCCTGAGTGGCAGTGGACTGACAAGCAGGCTTTAAATCAAAGTGAAGGAGAGCACCCCCAGTGCCACTCATCAACCATTCCTCAGCTGGGATCCCCATGGAGCCCAGAGAGAGGAGAGACCCCCCTCTGCAGGCAGCCAAATCAGCAAGGTATCAGGTGTATTAATGTACACAGATTTTCATTTGTCTCTTCCACTGACAGATTGCTTCTTTGAAGAAGGATGCAAATTACTGGGTAGAGTATGGGGAAAGAGCCACACCCACACACTGCTGGTGGGACTGTGAGTGGATTCATGATTTGGAGAAAAGGACAATTTAAAATGCACATGCAGGGTAGCGCAGCAGCTTTATTTGTAGAAGTCTAGCTTCCAAAATTCTAGCACAAGGATATATCTACAGGAAAGCTGTATATATTACAGCTTTATTCATATGGAAAAAGTTCCAGACAACCTTAAATGTACATTACTATGGGATCATTTAAGTAAAGTATGTTGTATCCATACAATGACATACTATATGGTCATTAAAAATGAAATACTAGCTAGGCACAGTGGCTTGTGCCTGTACTCCCTGCTACCTAGGAAGCTGAGGTAGGAGAATCAGTCGAGCCCAGGAATTTAAGGCTGCACTGAGCTATGATCACCGGGCAACAGAGTGAGCTCACATCTCTACAATTAAAAAAAAAGGAAAAAGAAATACTTTGACACCTCGGCCCCCCAAAATTAAAAGCAATCTTTATTCTATAAATGAGTATATGTATAAACAGTGAGTATGGAAGTCTAGTTAGCATTGAAAAGAATTTGGAAGGTTATATACTAAACAATTAATGTGCATTCTTCAAAAAAAAAAGGGGGGTGGTGGTTAGGACTGAAATGAAAGAAAAGGACACTTACTTCCTACCTTATAAGTTTCTGCATTGTTTAAATTTGAAATTTTTCCTTATTATGTATATTTACTGTTAGTTTCCCTCCCTTCCTCTCTCTCTCTCTCTCTTTTTTTCTTTTTTGAGATAGAGTCTCACTCTGTTGCCAGGGGCTCAAGTGATCCTCCTGCCTCAACCTCTAAAGGAGGTGGGATTATAGGCACCTGAAGTGGGTGGCACCTCGGGCACTAATGGCAAACTGACTTTTGAGGCAGGGGGTTAGTGATAAGGCAGCAAGGTAAGCAGCCTCTTGTACTAATCTTGATGTGAGACCAGGGCAGGATCATCAGTTAATGTTAGACGGATACTGAGCCATGAATCCTGGGTCCCAGCAACATTATACTTCCTTTGTCTCTGAGCCCGATTGGGCACCAAGCAGGGTGTGGGCTGAGCCTGCAGATGAAGACCAAAGGGACTGCGTTTCAGCAGAGCTGGTTCATACCTGGGGAAGAGTGCAGAGGGCAGGGAAGACATTGGCTCAGGAAATGCTATCTCCATCCAAGCTCCATGCCTGTCTAACTATGGGGCCTGAGCAAATTTAATTCATCTGATTAGGTGCTACAGTTTCCGGAGCTTAGGGGAGGTGGCCTGAGGTAGGGGGATGTGGTGTTAGAAGCCCCCAAAGCCAGTTTTCTCATTTTCTCTCCGGATGCTCTTTCTCTCAGCTGTAAAAATTACTCCAATATGATGTTGTATCTATTTGAACAGTACATTTTATGAAAATGCTCTCAAAGTCTTTTATAAGTCTAATCTTCAATAATTATGATCTATGTAAACAAAGACTGATAAACCTATAAGCTGAAAAACTCTCCTTAAGTAGGCAATTATGAGTGACCTCTCCTTGACTCAATGACAGGCTGCAACATGGGCTCTTTGAACATGTTTTTGGAGTCACGGGTGATTACGGTAGGGGTTATGCCCTGATCAGACAGCATTACACACTCCCATTGACCCACTGTTCTCCGCTGTCTTCTTGTGAAACAAGAGTGTACTTACTGCTTCTTCTAGACGGCCTCCCTGTGCTTTCTCCTGTGCCCTGTGAGGATAGGATTGCCTGAAAGTGCTGAACTTACTAGACAAAACTTGGCTGTCAAAATTTGTGTATAAGTCTTTCCTAAGAGATCATTATTCCCTTCCTCTTCTAGTTCTGTCCAGGAGAATGATGAACAAGGCAGGGGGCATCAGAGCCACATTTCCTCCTCAGGGACACGATACCCGCTGTGTCTGCCTGGTGTTAACACCAATGGAGTCACTTGTCATTTTTCCCTCTGTTCTCTCTCTGTTATTTTGCACCCCATTATCTAAGTAAGAAACAAGAACAAAGGAAGAAGGGAGGCACCTGTGGCTCCAAGGAGTAGGGTGCCGACCCCATATGCCAGAGGTGGTGGGTTCAAACCCAGCCAGAAACTGAAAAACAACAACAACGACAACAAAGAAACAAATGTAGGCGGGAAGGAGGAGAATAAGTCGAAAACCTGAAAGATGAATGAGAGACATGGCAGAGAGGAAAGGGAAGGAATTTGAATGACCAGAGAGGCTAGTCCTACAGAAACGAGAGAGGGGGAGCTCAGAGGGAGGAAGTAAATTAGAAGTCATTAGATGTCAACATTCATAGAAGGACTAGGATATGGGAGGTTTAGGATCTCATGATTCAGTGAGCTCCCTAATCTGCCCCTATATCCTTCCACTGTGCTCTCAAGTCTGCCCTCCACACAATCACATCCTCTTCTCATCAGTAGACAGCTGGCTCTTCCTCTGAACCCCCTTCAAATGGTAGCTTCCTCTCTCCATGGCCTTCACATCCCAGGGCCTGCCTGTCTTCTCTTGCACTTTCAGCCCCATCCTGCCTTCCCTGCTAAAATCCTCTCTGTTTTGTCTTTCATGCCATCAGACTACAGTACCAACTCTCCCAAACTGGGGACTGAGGTCTATAGACTCCGGGTCTTTCCCTTCTAGGCTTTGAAGACTTCAGCTCCTATCTCACCAGCCCTTCTACCAGCACAGTCCCTGCCCTAAATCTTGGGAATGTGAATATTCATGATTCTTCTAGTGCTCTGGTTTTCAGTTCCTTCACTTCCTTTACTCCAGCTGCCATGCACTCCCCTAGATTCAATCCAGATAGTGACATTAATTTCACCTCTCCATCATCTTTATTTCATTGCATTCTCCAGCTACTACTTTCTGTCTTTTCAGCTCACTCCATCACTTCAACAATTCATTGACCCACCGAAATCTAAAATTCTTTAATCCTACCATCATTTCACTGGCCTTCATCCCCTGGAGATGGAGCCCTGTATTGGGCTCCAACATGTCTTCATTTCCTTTTTGAACCAGTTTAGATTCCATGGAATCACTCCCTTGCACACACAAGTAGCTCCCTTGCCTCTCTCTTTCTTTCTCTCCCTTCATTATATAGTCCTTGCAAAAACCCAACCCTAGCCAAATCCAACTTCCTGATTACTATTGATTTTTTTATCCCAGCCTTAAAAACAAACCTTGATCTCTACCTACTGCCCCATTTTTTCTGCTCCCCTCTGCAACAAAAAAATCACTGAAATCGTTATATGTACTTGTATCCCCTCACATTCCTCGCATTCCAGTGTTTCAGTCTCATTTCATTTTATCCCTATTAGTCACTTCACCCAACAATTCATGACATATTTATAAATCCAACAGTCAATTCTCAGTCCTCATCCAACTGACCTGTTCACAGCATTTGACACATACTTGATTAGCAGTTGAGCACTTTCTCCTTCCTAAGATACATTCTCCTATGGGCCTCCTGTGTACTGCCCTTTCTTGGTGATCCTCCTGCCTTGCTGGATGCTCCATTCCCATCTTCTCCATCTCCCAGACCTGTAAACATTGACATGTCCCAAAGCTCGAGACCCTGAGACCTCCCTGACTACACTGACTTCCTTATTGATTTTACTTAGTCTCATAGTTTCAAAACTCCGGATTCATATATTCAACTCACATGACATTTCCACTTTAATGGCAAATAGCACCTTAAACTTAGTATACCCAATACCAAATTCTATATTTTTCTCCATAAACCTCCTTCTTAGTCTTCTTTAATTTGTATAAATGACAAATCCATTCCCCCAGTTTCTCAGGCCAAAACCTTGAAATCATCCTTGAGTCTTCTTTCCCTCATAATCCTATCCAATACATAGACAATTCTTTAAACTATCACCAGAATCCAATCACTTCTCATAACTACCACTGTGACTAGCTTTTCCCTGGATTATCGTGACAGTCTCCTAACTGCCTTATGCATTGTGGATGCTGCCTGTTGTCTACCACAATCCATTAGCCTTTGCTTCCTTTGAAAGTAGGTTGATAAGAATCGATCAATTCTACTTGTAGTTTTCAGTGGACATGTGACTAAGTTCTGGACACAAGGATGTGAGCAGAAGGCATGTGTGCCAGTTCCAAGGTAACCTAAAGATTATGGACATACCTCCTTACAGTCTCTTTCCACCTCCTAGGAGTCAAAACCTAGAAGAACCTGTGTGTCTTGCACAGACAAATACAATGGCCTAAGGTTAGAGGCTCCCAAATGTCTAAAAAAATTACACAAGGCAGAGCTGCCCGCTGCCTTGAAACACACATCTCACACTGTTAGATGAAAGAATACACTTCTATCCCCCTTACCCTTAATCCCCTGAACTGTTGTTCCAGAGACTACATGCCATAGAAACTTAGCCTTACCCTAATTAAAACAAGAGCTTATAGATATAGAACCTAAAAGCTACAAGCTCTTCAAAAGCTTGAAAAGATGTTTAAATTCTGGACCCTGCCCTTCAAAAATGCACTAGCTCCAAACTATAAATCAAACAAACAAAATGTAAAGTCAGTATTAATAAATGTTTATGTAACTAAAAATGTTCACGTTATGTGAACATGCTAGCTGCAAGTTGACTTATATATAAATAAAGTTTAATCATAAAAATGAAATGAATAATCATTCTTAACAAAATTCAAAATTATCAAAATTATTTTAAAACAGTTCATAGCAAATAATTATGCTGAAGTACGGGTACAATTTGTCATTTGATATTCTGTGGGGTAGGATCTCAAGGTAAAAGTGCTTAGGTCCTAGGGTGGCCTTAAATGATGCTACCTGACTCTTTTCTTTACTAAATGAGCTACCCTGGGCAAAAGCTTAAACTCCGAGACTCAGTTTCTGTTGTCCATAAAATGGAGAGGAGACAGAAAAATAATATCTATTTTACAGAATTTTAATTCTTTTCAAAAGAAATTTAGTTTTTAAATTCTTTGCAAAAAGAATTAAAATACGTATTACTTTTGAAAGTATTTTATACATCCTATAGGAGCACATAGGATAAATACTATAGCATTGTAGTTTTCCATAGAATCTCTGGTTTTGAAGGAAGTCTAGAAGTCATTTACGTGTCCAACCTGGTAAAATTATCTGGAAAGATTTTTTAAAACACAGATAGCAAAGCCTCTTTCCCTAAAATGTCAGATTAAGTAGGGCTTGGGCTTTCATATTTTCAAACCTTTCTCTCTCTCTCTCTCTCTCTTTTTTTTTTTGTGAGACAGAATCTCACTCTGTTACCCTGGCTAGAGTGCCCTGGTTGGCATTATCATAGTTAACAGCAACCTCAAACTCCTGAGCTTGAGCAATCCTCTTGTCTCAGCCTCCTAGTAGCTAGGACCACAGGCACTCGCCATTACACCCGGCTAGTTTTTCTATTTTAGCAGAGACAGGGTCTCCAATTTGTGAGCTCAAGCAATTTACCAGCCTCAGCCTCCAAAGTGTTAGAATTTTAGGAGTGAACCACTGCACCTGGCCTTGAATCTCTCCTATACACAAGAAACTGATAACATTGATTGCTTTCCTTGAGTAAGAAGTGGGTGACTGAATGACAGAATGGTAAGGACTATTTTTCCAAAATATTTTCGAATGTTAGCATCCTGAGCCATAAGAACGGCTAATCATGTGGTTACTTGGGCAGCACATATACTAAAATTGGAATAATGTAGAGAAGATTCACATGGCCTCTGTGCAAAGATGACAAACAAACTAATGAAGCATTCCATAATCTTGGGAAGAGGGGAGGGGTAAATTCACACCTATTAGGTACAGTGCACACCATCTAGGTGTAGGGCACACTTTGACTCAGTCTGTTCAAAACTGAAGTATGCAAACAAAACATGTACTGTCTAATCTGAAATTTTAAGAATTAAAATTAAAAAGAAAGAATGGGTAATCATATTCAAGATGTCATCGTATTAAAATCATTTAGGAAGTTAAAGCAATAGGGAAAATAAATATTTCTGGACTAATCCTGATGCAGCTGGCCTTGATCCGGAGTTTGGGGAGTGGGTCAACTTTCCTAACTGCTCATCCTTGCAGGCTTAGCCTTTACCACTGTCCAGACTTCACAGGAACATCCTAACGTGGTCTACTTTACGTCACAAAGCCATTGTTGGACAGTGTAGTTGTTAGCAGATTGTTCTGCGCACGTGTATGTCAAAGGGAGGAAAGCTATAAGCACCATCATGGAGGTGGAGGCAATATTTAACCTCCATTGAATTCATCAATGACAGTGTGGTGCTTGATAACAAGATTTCCTGGATATGATTCTGGTGGGTCACTGTCTGTCACCAAGATAGAACACTGGACATTGATTTTATCTTCAGATCTTTGCTTGACCTACCCACGTGATTGGGACTATAGTTATCAGAAAGCTCTCCAAGTGGGATATAAGCCCTTGTTTAATCATCATTGTGTCTGTCTTGTGCCCTGTTCTTATTATCTAATGCAAATAAGCTTCCTTATTACTTAACATAATAGCTTCAATCTGGGAGAGCCAAGCAAATTGAAGCTGCACAATCCAAGCAACTGAGCACTGTCTTGTCCTAGGGACAATGTAAGATTTCTTGGTAAATAAATGCGTCAATTCCCTAGTCCAAATGCACTACCATAACCAAAAGAGAAGAAACCACTTCAAAGAATTGATTGGGAAGTGTTTAATTTTGTACTTGGTTCTGTAATTTTGGCATGGAAACCAATTCCTTTAACTCAGAAGGCTATACCCCTAGATTCCCCACCTCCTCCACCAAATTCCAATTATTTGTTCTCATTTGGATGGACTGAAACTATCAAATAACAGAAAGGTTATTATCAATACTGCATCTGCCCCAGATGGATTAGAGGGAGAATAATGTTTGTGGCTCTCTTTCATCCCTTGATGGGCTCCAGGACGTTTGAGTTTCTCCAGGGAATGTGGCAAAGCCACAGAAATCCCCAAAGGCAAGATCTTGCAGGCTGCTCTCTGGTTTAGCCGCCAAACACAGTGTGTTTGCATACTTTTGCAAGCAAGAAAATGAGAGGAAACTCTTCCTTGTCCACAAATCAGAGGCAGTTAAGAGCATAAGTTGTTTCATTTCTCCTGAGGTGTGCTGTTGCCTATTCAATCTCTAAGGAACACGTACTTCCAAGCATGTTTTGTTTCCAACACGAACCCCAAAGCCACCTCTTCAAGTAGTCTCACATGGAGCCAGAGATATGTACTGATGTGGCCTCCAGTCTTGTTCTGTTTCCACGTCCAAAAGTAGATTGAGGGAGGCTTTGAACAAAATCTTTATATTCTCTGTGCTTGAGTTCCTCTAAATTGAATGGCATTTGCCATTCTGTTTCATCATGGAATTGAGGAAATTAGCTACAATAGGATTTGTAAAAAAAAAAAAAAGAAAAAGATTTTGGGCAGATTGTAAGGAGTAAGGAGAGAACAATGAGACGTGAAGTAGTCATCCTTTTCTCTTTTAAGCAGTAATTTATATTTATTGAAATTCATGTTGCTCACGTAAGTTTGGGAAGAGAGCAAGGGAAGACAGAGCAGAGGTGAATATTCTCATAGAAATGTAAAAATGAGAAAACATAATAGTAGTAGCTGAAAAATTCAAATTCCTTACATCAAAAAAGAAATTAAGATCACAAGGAATATTGCAGATAGTTTTAATGATATTTTTTCTACTCTGAAGCACTGTTGTTAGCATTATATAGAATTATGTTAAAATCTCATTACTATGTTTTAATTAGTAAAATGAAATGCTATAAACAAAACACAAATGTTCAGCCTGCTTTATCACAAATAAAGAGTATTTGATTTTTAAGAAAGGACTTAGGAACGCTTACATCACACTGGTTAATATATACCTCATCTCATTTACTTCATTATTCATGTATACATTAATGCATTTATACACGTTGTACCACATAAATGCATTAATGTATACATGATCTATGTGTTTATTATTTAATAAAAAATTAATGGAAAAAAGAATATATAAAGTAGAAAAAAGACACACACAAAAATAAATAAAAATCAAGAAAAAATGTGTTGCCACTTTAACAACAAAGGCAGGGTTGGAAATAATGTTTTTATACCACATGTGTGTTTAGAAATATTATCAGACTATAAAACCACGATACATCTATATTTGGTATCATTTTAAACACACACACATTCAGTGATGCTCTATGCCTCCTGGCAATTTTTGGTTCATTTTGGATGAAAAGACATTTGATTGTTTGTATTATATACAGAAACTAAGGAAACCTTAGCACTTTTTACCACCTAATGCTAGTTTCTCTGAACTCTGCATTCTGTTTCAACATATCTGCTTTGTATTAAATACAGGAAAATAAAGAAACCCCTACTTCCAATATTAAAAAAGAGCTAAACAAGGTTTTTCAAATCTTCTTGCTAGAGTTTTGAAGACTTCATGCACACGCCCCACAGTAGGGAGAGTAGAAGAGGTAAGCAAGAAGCTTGGTGAAATTTGATCTTGCTACAACTCCATCAAAGGTCTGTTCCATTGATTTTTCTTCTCTGCTAACAATTGGGAAGTGGCAGTGACAGAAAAATCCTTAAAATTTGGACAGCCACTTGGGAATACTTCACTTCATTGTACAAATAGTGGAGCTGAGTGGTCTGCATTAATCCCACGGGGACCCCCAGCCAGCCAGACTCCAACGCCCAAGTTTTGAAACTATGAACTGCGGTATTCCACAGATGATTGTGCCTGGTGTCTGAAAGGCCCCTGCAGAGGTCTAGTCAAAATATTTACATTCCTCTCAGAAACTGCAACGGAAAGAAAAGGAGAAAAATAGTGAGTGGACGAATCTAAAGCGAAACTTCTCTTTCCGTACTAAGAAAAGGTGTCAGGCCACTGAGTCTTCTTGCAAAGACCGTCCTGTTCTCTTAGTTTAGATTAAGCAGGAATCACACACCTTTCACGCACGTTCATCTATACCACGATGCATTAGCGGCATTTTGTGTTAGAACGAGGGTTATATCAACTTCTGAACACATGTGGTTAATAGAAAACATCATCATCCCGCTGGAGGTGAGTGTGTTTAATTAATCATACATGGACGCTGGAAATACTTGATGGGTAAGTAATGGGCACGTATCTATTTTTCCATAAAATGCAGCTACTGGCTGGCATGGAAGCCTGTTGGAGGCTAAGCTACCGCGAGAGGGTGGGGTAGGGGTGAGAGAAGGAGCAGGCTGGGGTGATGATTAGCAAAGGAAATGACCCAACTCCTCCCTTCTGTTTTCACAGTCTGCGTCACGCTCCTGCACGCTCCCAGTCCAAACCTGCAAGCGGGCGGCGGAGCACGCCACGTCAGGCTGGGCACCCACCTCCAGTCGCCTTCCAGGCCCGAGGTCCTCCAGCCTCGAAAGGCCCCCAAGAGAGGCCAGGGTGGGGACTCCTCCTGGGGCCTCCGGGCCTAGCCCAGGACCCGTGTAACTTCTCTCCACTCAGCGCCCCTCGACGTGTGTGCGCGGCCTGGACTCACTGGCCGCAGGGCTGTGGCCGGCGACGAGGCAAGGGATGCGGGGAGCAGGGCGTGGAGACATTTGGGTCTCCCAAGCCGCGACACAACTCCCACTGCCTGTGTCCTGGACAGAAAAGCACCTTCAGACCACGCATTAATGGTAATACACCATTATTCCTGTTAGAACAAGTTAAAAGTAAGGGTTGGACTGGGAGGCCCCCGGGCAGGGGGTCACGTGCGCCCCCGTCACTCCAGCTCCCCTCGCTCCTCCGGTTCGAGTTATGCCATCAAGCTAATATATTGTGACTTCTCTTCTCTCCTGTGACAAAGGCTTGCAGCTGCCTCCAAATCAATAGACGTCAAAGAAATATGAAAACAATCATGACACAAAACTTAAATCCTGGCTGGAGCCTACTTAATCAGAACTGTGCTTCTGTTCTCCAGGCCACCGATTAATTTATCGCAAAGTTTAGTCAAATTTTTATTCCGGTACCTTTTTCCCAGCAGATCCTGCTACATCTGTCGGGTTTGTAATGTAATTTGTAATTACTGCCCTTCATGTGGTCCGGTGCCTTGAACCATCTTTAATTAAAAGCATAATTAAGGGAAGATCTAAAGAAAGACAATTACCAGATGGTCTTTTTTTTTTTAGAGGCTGTAGTTGCGCAGAGAGGGGCGCAGGGTCTGTCCGCGGGACCCCAGCCTTGGGAGGCAGTCCAGAACGGCGCCTGCGCACTGTGGAGGCCTCTGCCGCATTAGAACCCCAGGGGCCCACCCTAGCCCCACTCCACCCCAGCTCTGGCCCTGAGTCTCTGCCAAGGCTGCGCCCAAAGGTGAGCGCCAGCGGACCCAGCCCTACAAAGAGACTCTAGTTTTCTGCATTTTTCCCCCGGGGGTCGCGAGCTGTGGGGTGGCCGCGAGAAAGCTAGGACAAGATAAAGGCCGAGGCAGCTTTCAAATCTGCGAAGCGACTCCCGGAGGTGGGTCCATCCTGCGGCGTGCGCCGAGCCTGGGAGCCCTGAAGCAGAAGGAAAGGACTCGAGGAGTAGAAGGAAGGAGAAAGACCGAGAGAAAGGGGCCTATTCCGCAAAAGGACAACCTGGGGAGGAGATCCTGGCCTAAATAATCCTTGGACCAGACCCAATTAGGGTGGGAGCTGGAGGATCAGTACTTTGCAAGTCTGAGCCCCCTGGGGACAACAAAACAGCAGGGCAGCGCTGTAGCCGAAGTCATGTTGGGCTTAGTGGCGACCAAACAGAGATTCTCTGGGCTCCTGGCTTCAACGCCGTCCAGTGGTCCCAGGGATTTTCAAGACAAGTTCTGGGGGAGGGTAGCAAACCCATACTCCGCTCCTATCCCATCTCCACGCCGTCGAAATGAATAATGCAGGCGGGAGCCAAGATTTCTGCATTAGCGCCGCGTTGCCCTGGTGGCTGGCTCGAGTATCCCGAAGTCGGATAAAGGAAATTAAACTGTTGTTGTGTAGCGGGGATGTCATTCTGTGACTGTTCATATTCAAAGTCAGGCAGCAATGAATTGTAATCATTTCAATTATCTTCAATACACTTTCTTTAGTACACAAGTTGTGAAAGATTCAAACAAAAAAAAAGTACATTCTTGCGGCTCCATGAGTCCATTTTCCAGACGGTTTGTTGCTATTGCTGCATGAGTTGGTTTCGACTTTTACTCCCAGCCTCAGATTCTCCTAGAGACTCCGCCGGAGTGGGCGAGCCCAGCGGCCTCGCCGCTTCTGGGGCTCTGCGGGCCGGCAACGCCGCCCGGGAATCCGCCTCTGCGCGCCGGGCGCGCGCATTTTGGTTGCTTTCAGGTTTAATTAACTTTGAACGACAAATATGCCTGGAGCTCTGGATATGGTGTCGCCTTGGGGAAGGGGGCCGTCGTATTATATTCTGCGTCCTTCTCAGCCTGGGGCGAGGCCAGCGCCGCGCTTTCAGAAAGGCACGTGTTGGACTGTGCGCGCCTCCGAGTCCCTGAGTGAGCCTGGCCCGTATCCTTTCAGCCCCAAGAAGGCAGGGATGAGTCGGAATCGCCGGAGACCGCTCTCCTTTGTTGAAACTACCCTCAGTCCAGTGCTCGCTTCTTCCTGTCCTAAACGTGGGGGCAGTGGCGAGTTGGGCAGGGTGTCCATGAGGAGATAGTAAAGAGCCCTCTGTCCCCAGCCTAGGAAGAGAGACTAGGGATGGCCTTTGAAGCCCAAGTCCATCGCGCCAAATAGGACTAATCCAGATCTTTACACTAATATCGCCTCTCCCTTTTTCATTATACTCATTTGGGAGGAAATGAGCTCTTGCCAGGCAAATAGCACCCCGCACCCCACTTCTCATAGCTGCGCAGGGCCGGGGCCTGAACAACCCCGCGGGCAATCCCTGAGCTGCCGATATTATATTTGTGAAATGTCCTTTTGTTGAGGCTTTTAACACCTTCTTATAACGAATCATTTGTTCTTTTCTCTTTAATTTTGATAGACAATTAGCCATCAGAGATACACCAGTTGACTGTAACCGAGCATTAAACTCGCCTTTATGTAACGCTAATTTAGCATAGCTGCTTTGTTTAACTTTGCTATATAAGAACCAGGTTTTGTAGGGGAAAAAAGGTGTAATTTTATGTGGGGCTTCATTTCTTTTGGCCCTGTACTCAGCAAGCCCTTTCCTCTTTGTGAAGTGTTCTGCTGGGGCCTGACGCCATTTCCCGTGCCCAGCACCTGCAGGCTGGGGGGGGGGGGGGAGGTAGGGAATTAGCATTGATATAGATTTAGTTGAAATGTAATCTCTTAAATCTGTCCAAGATTCAGGGAGATAATTACACTTTCACTGAATTGCCAAGGGTCAGCGTCTCTGAGGACCTGAGGAGTTGATTTACTAACAATAGTGTTACATAAAAAATGGCGTTTGAGATTATGTTAATGGCTGCGGTCGCTGGGGAATGCTGCCGCTTCCAGCTAATTCTGTGTAACTTGTTTTTTGCCTCCTTTTCCTCCCTCCCTCTCTTGCCAGGCTCTAGGTCTTTGCAAGGATTCAGAGCCTTCGCGGTGTTTAATTTGATTGCAGGTGCCAGTAGGTTAAGACTAGAAGTTCTGGAACTTGAGATTGACGTGCTTTTTTCCTAGGAGTGTTTGTGGTCACAGGTCGGAGCCTCGGCAGCAAGGCTGGCCTCTACCCACGAGGGCGCGGGCTCGGAGCACCGCGCATCGTGGCTAAGGCGCGGAGACTGACAGCAGCATCTGGGGGAAGCGCTGAGCCCTCCTGGACCAGGCCTCCCTGGCCCGCCGGGCAAGTGGACCTGCTCGGCTGTGGCCACCTGGTGCCTCGTGCCCTTCCGGAGCAGGCCCCGGCTCCCGGCGGACAGGAGCCCTCGGGTCCAACGAGGACAAGGCCGGGTTCTACGTTCTTCTCTCCCTTCCAGACCGTGCTTCCGGCCTAGCAGCCTGGGACCAAGGGGACGCTTGCTTTCCGCTGCAAACTTTCCCTCTCAGCACGATTTGGCGGGATGCCGTGATGGCAGTTCTGAGAAGCATTGCAAAGTGCAGATTCTAGTTTGGGATAGTAGGAGATAATTTTAGAACTAAGAAGTCAGCCTTCTTTGGGGTGGGGACAGTTAAGGAGTTTATATTCCCTTACACACTGGCAATCTCCAGGCTCATCCACAACTCCTAGAGTCACTAGACATTCCATGGCTGCCCCTAACTTATAGCCCCGGCTGGGTAAGGCCAGGGCTTTGCTCCCCCTAAAGCCATACTAACTCTATGTGAATGTCCTCAGATTACCCAGGGACCCATCATGGGCTCATCCCCACCTATGGGCCAAGGAAGAGCCCCTAAAACTGTGTTGAAGAACCAAAAGCTGAACAGGGAAGAGCATATCTTCCTAGATGGGACAAAGAGCCCATCTGTGGCCTCCTCCAGGGTGGGGCTGGGCCCAGGAATCAGAGGAGGGGTCTAGAACCCAAAAGCATCCTCAAGCCACACCAGGTTTCAGCAGTTTAGGCCTGGCCCAGGAGAGTATGGTCATTGCTGACATTTCCGGTCCAGGAGCTCAGATCCTCTCCTGAGGGTGAGACTTCAGAGTGTGAAAGAGGACAAGGACCTCCTCTTGGGGCAGAGAGAGAGCTGGGCTTACCCTACCAGGCCCGGACACAGGCCTTGTCCAGGCTCTCCCTCCAGCTAGCAGCTTTGCTTCTATGCAAAAAGGGTGCTGGACCCATGGGCTGCTAGTCCAAACCAAAGAAGGAGCCACCCCACCACTTAATACACTCTCACTCACCTTACCAAGCAGTGTTCCGCAGGCTGGCCCTACAGCCCTGGCCTGAGGGTGCCCTCCTGGCTTGCCAGGGTTGATGCTCGTCCACAACGCAGCAGGGGAGGCCTCTACGTCCAAGCCCTTGGCGCTGGGGGTAGTGGTGGTATGTATCCGCGCCCGGTGCGTGTTTACCTCGGTGCCCCCTTATCTTATATGTAACAGCAATATATATGTTAATTGAAAACTTCTGAATTTAAAAAGGTTGTGACAAGTTATAATTTGTCCTGTCAATGCCTGGAATCCTTATTTATCTCTTTAGCTTGCCTCCTGCTCGCGCTTGTCAGCTAACAGCTTGCCTAACTCGTTGACTTCCTCACTCATGGCACGGAAATGACAAATGTGCTGTTTTATCCGTACAATTTATTTCATTATTGTTGCCAGCACGAAGCATCACAATCAATCATAAGGAAGTCCAGTTGGCAGGTGTCAATCTTGGTGTGTTTTTGTACGTCTCAGTCTATATTTAATCCAATTATAAGGGTCACGGAGTAAGTGCCAATCCTCTTGTTACAACTCACATCTTATTTAAGATTTAAAGTAAAAAAGTCAACTCGATCACATGGACCTTTTGGGGGAAGGGAGGGGACGCAGTTGAAACCCCCACATCTCTTCTCTGCTTTCCCTTCACCTACAATTTAAATTAAGCAGCGATCCTTCTATTTAAAGGGTTGCAGAGAATCAGAGTTTTATGAGCATTTGTGTGCAAATGAAGGCTCTCCTTATTTTGCTAAAGTAGAAGCAAGCTTAATGATGAGAGATCTTTCCGCTCATTGCCCATTCAAATACAATTGTAGATCGAAGCCGGCCTTGTCACGTTGAGAAAAAGTGAATTTCTAACATCCAGGACGTGCCTGTCTACTTTCAGCGAATTGCATCCAATCACCCCCAGGGAATTCAGCTAATGTCTCCATCTCCACCCAGACAAGGGAGAGAAAGAAATCAAACATGCTGCCACAAACTGACTTAATATGAAAATGTTTAAAAGTAAAGGAAAAGCAGAGTTTTCTCAGATTGATTGTAGTAGAAATTTTGTTAGTGAGAAAGAAAACTGGAAGGATTGAAGATTTCCCAAAAGCTCTAAGAAAACTTTTCATGATGTGGTAGTACAGACAGAAGAGAGAAGAAACTAAGTAAAGCATTTCTTTGAATGAGAGCAGGAAAATAATTGAATAGCAGAAAAAGCACAGAAGTGCATATGATCATGCCATTATGCGGGCCTTTCAACCAGAGTGAAGAGATGGCAAATATTATCTTTGCCAAATATTCCCCCTTTTTTTGCTTGAATTAACAAAACGTTATTAACAGCTTTTATTTAAAATTAAAATTTTGTTAAAACAAATTTGCTATTTCAAGGGGAGAAAGTGGAGAAGAGGGAAAAGCAAGAACCACATGTCCTGTCTAGTAAATTATGTTTCTTGGTTGATAATATGGATTACTGTATTATACAGCATTTGATTTGACACACAAATATATAAGTATTTGAATCAATTACTTGGGGGATTTTTCCATCTTCTATTGATTTTTACGTGGAAATGCTTTATTAAACCTCTTCATAAGGTAGCACCTACCCAGGAATACTATTTTTTAAAACACTATAGAAATTAACAGGGTGCATATCTGTCCAGACTTAGTAAAATAAAATTGAGATACTGTATTTAACTGGAAAAATCTGTTCCTATTTTTCAATTCTTGGGAGACTCCATGTCCATCCCCAATGAAAAGACAAATACTAAGTCAATTCCCACTCACCCAGAAGCAAAGATCCAGCGGGAGGGGATCCGACAATCTAAAGCTACTTTATTTGCATAAAATAGTTCAGGGGTAGAGAAAGAGATGGAGAACGAGAGAGAGTGGAGGAAACATGCCTTGCACAAGAAAAACAGATCTCAGCACAGCTCAAGCCTTGAACCCCATCTATCTTCCTTTCCCTCCGGCCCTGCGCCACCACGTCAAGGCCTGTGTCCCTCGCCCTCACTCCCCACACAGCTCTGCTGGCTCGTGGGGACGCTCCGGCAGCAGTCGTGGGGCGTGACTGGCCTCTGCACACTGGGCATCTGCTAGCTCTTTCACTTCTGCTGTGGAGAATCAGAGGTTGGAACTCTAGGTCCGGGCTAGCCTAGGTTGAAGCGGAGCCTGAAAAGAGGTTTCCTTCTGGTTTCTGGCCCTTTGCATCTCACCTACAGCCTGCCTAAGGTAGCACTTGGTATTTGGGGTGCTGCCAGACTTCGCTGGCGCCCCTGGGCCGCCGGCAGCGCCCTTCAGCTATCACTGCGGACTGGCTAGGCCTAGAGAGGCTGCCTGAGTCCGGGCGGGGCAGCGTGCGGGGCCTGGTCGGGCTTCCCCAGCCTGGTGGCAGGAGCAGAGGCAAGGCCTGCTCCCTGGGTTTCTGATAAGAGCTCCAGAACTGTCCGAGGTCAAGAGCGACGGAGAGAATCGAACTTAGGTAGCAGCTAAACCTGCACCGTCCCCGGTGGCGACTCAGAAGCTGGCTCCTTCCCGCCCTGCCTTCGGTGCCGGGGTGGAGTGGAGAGTAGCTAGTGCGTTGGCGGGGAGCTGCGAAGGGCCTAGGTCCGGCCTCGCCTCTCTCTCCGGCGCTAGCACGCAGCCCAAACGCGCCCTTTATTGACAGGCAGATAAGCAGGCGGGGGCCGTGGCGTTTCCAGCGTCTCTCTCGAGCACCCTGCTGGGTTGCAGGGATCCGCTCACACTTAATGATCTGGACTCCAAACAAGCCCAGAGCGGTCCTCCGGGAGACCTCCGGTTGGAATGGGGGGGAGGGTGGGGAGCGAGCCTCAGACAGAAACTGGGGGTCTGGGGAGGCTTCCCCAGGCCGAGGCCTACCCGCAGCCCACACACAAGGCGGATGGTGGAGTGAGGTAGACCTCAGGACGTTTGGGGCCCGGAGCTGGACCAAGTCCTGTAAGGGAACTGGGGACTTGCGTAGAAAACTAGGTCACAGGAGATGGCCAAAGGCAGCAGGGAAACCAAGTACCTCCCAGAGCTCCACTTCCCAGAAGGAGGCTGGGAAGAGGACAATCGACAATCCAAGCCTGTCGACAGGACCACGGTAGGGTCTAGGCCCACGGTAGAGTGGCCTGTGAGGGGTGGACGTTCCTTGGCCCTGATGTGGGTCAACCAGGGATTTGGGATGGAGAGGAAGGGTGGAGAATATTCATAAATGTCAGAACATCCTACTGAGGCCTCTCAACCACGGTTGTCATTTTCCTCCCCCTCCTACAATCCCACCTCCACTCCTTATCCCTACCCCCACCTTGCCCTCCCGGCCTCGAACGGCTGGACAAGACAAGAAAAAATTAAGTCTAGCTGGGAGCTGGCGGGGCCCAAAGGAGGCAGCAGGCGGGCTGCCTGGAGCTGCTTCCTGCGCGGTTGCGAAGTCCGGCACCTGTCCAGGTGTGCCAGCAGCGGGAATGGGAACCGCTGGACCTCGCGCCTCCGCGCCATCTGGGCTCTACTCTCCCTTTGCCTATCAAGATGCGCAGGAACTGGGTCTGGGGCCCTCCGGCCGGGGGCGTCCTTCTCCCCACTTGAACAAATACGCCTGGGTCCTCTTGGGCTGGATCTCCCCAGAGCTGCCTTAGAGGTAATACCACGCCCCGCCTCTTCCCCTCCCGCCAACACCTCAAGCGTCCCCTTCCCCTCCTCTCCCGGGCCAGACCTCTGCCAGTTCCAAATTCGAGAACCAGATGGAAGCACAGGGCAAGGAGATTGGAAGTTGAGAAGCCCCCTGTCTTGGGGGTGGGGGGCACGGGGCGGGAATAACAACGCGGGTCTCCGTCTCCATCCCAAAGTAACCATGCCCAAATAAGCCGTCTCCCAGTGCACAGGTGATGGGAAAACGGACACTGATTTACAGGTCAATATCCTGCTGACCACGCCCCATTTTCTGTCGTTTCTGAAGGGCTAAGAAGACAAATCTTGACTTTAGAATCTGAGATTTTCTCGTTTTCCTCCTCTAGGCCACAAAGTCAACAGATAACACCCAAGTCAAGGATAAATGCAATCGCTTACATTTTGTAAGTGGCTGGAATATTTCAGCCCAGGGAGGAGGGAAGCCCCAGCAGGCCCCATATGGGGCTTTCCTCATGAGAACTCGGTGGGCCTGGCAAGGCCTTTGGCCCAGCCTGGGGGAAAGGATCGATTGTCCTCTTCCCAGAGCCTCCGTCTGTGCCCAGCTAGTGACTTAGGGGCTTGAGAACCAGGTTGGGGCACCCCTTCCTTCCACCTCCATCTCCTCCAAAAAAATGCTTCCTGCCAGAAGAACCTCTCAACTTCTGGGAGGTCTTCGTGTTTCTCTGATGAAGTGACTCCCTCGGGAATCGGAGCAGGGGACACGGTGGTCAACCAGAGAGGCAGTTGGGCAGACGGGGGGCAGAGACGGCGGGGCCTGCGTGTCCGACGCGGAGAAGGACTGGTTTCCTGGGGGTAGACTCTACCCCGTAAAGGGACGCGGGCCGGGCCGGGCCAGGCTGGGCTGGACCAGCCACAGACCTTGCCAAGGAAGGCCAGAGCAGGGGATGAAGCTGGCTGGACCCTGGGTGGGGACCGGGGGGCCTCCGCCCGGCCGGGAAGCAGGTCTGTGCGGAGCGGAGCCCAACTCCGGCCGCCATGACGTCACACGGGCTGGGCAGCCAATGAGGACGGTGCTGGCGTGGATATTAAGGAAAGTTAGCGCCTGCCTGAGCACCCTCTTTTCTTATCATTGACATTTAAACTCTGGGGCAGGTCCTCGCGTAGAACGCGGCTGTCAGATCTGCCACTTCCCCTGCCGAGCGGCGGTGAGAAGTGTGGGAACCGGCGCCGCCAGGCTCACCTGCCTCCCCGCCCTCCGCTCCCAGGTAACCGCCGGGTCTCGGGCTCTGGGGGCCAGCGGCCTCTCTCCGCTGCCCGCGACGGGTGCCACCAAATCAAAGCCTGCCCCAAGTGGCCCCAGGGCTTGATTATTGCTTTTAAAAGGAGACTTACAAAGGTGGAAGGGAGTTACTGAGGGCGGGATTGGGCGGGGGGCGGGGGGCGCTGACTTGTTTATGCCTATCTTGCTTTTTTGCAAAAGTAGCCAAATGTTCCAGTCCCCAAACTGGACTTTCAGTCGGGCCCTGAGCTGAGGGTGGGGGCCAGGGGTCTGCTGCTGCTGTGGGCTAAAGCCGCTTGCGACCGTGAAAATGCAGGAGATGGGGGGGCAGCTTTCAGTTCACGACATTTACGCGTGGAGAAGTCCCCATCCAGGCTTGGAGAGCGTGGAGACGCCCCGTCGCGAGTCGCGCGAGGTGCAGCAAGTTTCCCGCGGTTGCAAAGTGTAGATAGTTGGACCACAACAAAGTCTTAAGAGACGTGGTTCGTTTCTCCGAAAGGAGCGGAGGACGAAAGAATGCAGCTCGCAGAGCTGGACAGCGCGAAAGCCCGCAGCGTGTGATTTGAGCTTCACTTCGGAAGACCTAATAATTAGCGATTCTCACTGAGCTAGAACGCAGGCTCGGGTTACCGCGGGCGCTGCGCTGGCTGCCTTGGCGGGAAGCGCCAGGGCGCCAGGGGAGCCCGGCCCCTGAATGCCGGAAAGAGTCTCCCGCGCCACCCTCCAGCCCCTGGAGAGCCGAGCCGGGTACCGGAAGTTTCCCCGAAAGTGGATCAGGGAAGGGACGACCCAAACAAACTAACGTGAGGTTCTAAGAGGTGAAAGTCCTGGCAATTCAGCCCTAAGCGGCTGGAGACGCCCAAGCAGGCTTAGGCTGAACACTGGAGCACCCCGCCTGGGAAGTTGGGACGGCCTCTAGGCCAGGCCCGGGTGCAGCCCCCTCACTTCCCACTAGCGCTCCTGGCGCCCTCTCTCTAGACCTTCTGGAGGCACCTTCGGAGAACGTTTGGATCTCAGGCACCTGTGACAGGTGCTTAGGACTGCCACTTAACTATGAGCGGTGGTCGCCCCTTGACCACCTCACCTGGGAACGGGGGACGAGTGAAGTGGCCGTCTGGCGCACAACTTACCTGGGCCTGGGTCTTCTCCTCTGTGGGTCCCTTTCCCCAGAGCTGGGCGGCGAGCAGGTCGCTCGCTTCGCAGTGGGAAGTGGACCTTCTCCTCCCGTCATAAATCAAACCCAGCCATCCTCGGGCCTCCTCCCTCATTAGAGATGTTTATTGGAGATTGTGTTTATTCGGCTGTCACGGCGAGAAAACGCGGTGACATAATTACCTCTGACCAGAGTCCTCGCCCCGCGCCCAGGGCGAGCCGAGGACCTCCTCTGTCGCCTTCTCACTCCAGTGCCCTCCTACATCCGAGGGCGTAAGAGCGGCTTGTCTTTTTTTCCCTCAGACCCTCTCACATAATTTGGATTATTGGAAGAATTATTATTCGAATCTCCCCAGGGTCCAGGAGTTTATTTAATTATTTTAGGATTTGAAAGGAAAACCAAGGGGAATCCCAAAACCCCTCGGGGCAGAAGGGGACAGCACCGAAGAGGCGGAAGAAGGTTCCCTCTGGCTGCACAAACTTTCCACCTTCCGCGCCGTGGCGCACAGGGGCTGGATACTACTCTGAGCCAGAGCCCGGCTTGGGCAGCGGGGCACTGACTGGGAAAGGCGCCTGCCAATACTGGTGGTATTATTTGTTGCTTCATTTTCCAGTCTCTTCCCTCTCGGGAGGAACGAGAGGCTTCAGCGCCCCAGGGTGAGGGTTCTTAAATTCTCCAGGGCTGAGCTCCGCAGAGCTGACCGCAGCTCCTCAGCCCTCCTCTTCTCCGGCTGCCCCCAGGGCTGCGGTTTCCCCCGCTAGACAGGTTTATAACTCACCATCTGTGAGACTGAGTTAGGAAGTGTTGAAAAGCGCCGAATTGTTCTTTAATTGAAAATACGTTTTTTTTTTGGAGAGAGCGCTGACAAATATCTAGCATCTCGGCTTTTGATCCCTCGCTGCCGCCTCTGTTCTCCAATCGCTAATAAAACTCGCATTGAGCCCCTTGGTGCCTTGATTAACAGGCAGATTAACTCTTACTGGGGTTGGGAACAGCTTGTCCTAATCAATGTCATTTTAAAAGCCCGTCAGGATGCGCTTAACTCCAGTTCCCTGGCTGCTCCAGTGAGCCAGCCATGACATTTGCTCCCTCCCCCACTCCAGCCTCAAATCCTCCAGCAAAGCCTGAAGTTCCCACCCGCGTGTTCCAGCTCTGCGACGGGACAAATCGAAGGACTTGGTCCCCGGCCTTTAGAACAGGCAGCTGTTTCCGGAAAGGCTCTCCAGAGAGGAGGGACTAGGGTGGCCTTGGCTTGCTCTCTTTTCGTTTGACGCTCAACTCTTGCCTCTTGGTGGCGGAGGTTACAGGGAAAGGGTAGTGGAGGGTCATCCCGGGTGATGAAATGGAAAGCAAACTTTCCTAGGAATTCTATTTGCAAAAATCAGAGAGTGCACTAATTTCAAGTGCCCCACAAATCAGGAGTTTAAAATTGGGGGTTGCTATCTAGACAGCAGAGTGGAGGGGCCCAGGAGGCAGTTTGGGGAATATGACCGCCGAAAGTCCTGTTAGGACTTTCTTCGCTTGGAGATCCAGTTGAATTTTTTTTTTTTTTTTTTTTTTTTACAAAAAAAGCATTTTGGGGGGAAGGAGGGAGGAAGAGAGAGAGAAAGAGAGAGAGTTGTCGCTCAATGTGAATGGAAGAAGACTGAACCCAGAGAGTGCCCGGGCGCACTGACCACTTGGCAGGAGGCGAGCAAGGGTGGAGGCAGCGCGGCTTCCCCCTAGCCGAGTGTGGACACAGCCTGGAGGAGCCGCAGAGCCGGCTCCAGGCTCTTTTCTCTTTCCCTACACTCTGAGCTCTGTAAATCTGCCGGGTGAGCAGGAACCCGGCAGGTTGCTGGAGAAAGGAGAAGGACAAAGGCCCGAGAGGGGGAGAAACCCCGGACAGGGCGGCTGGGGTGGGCGCCTTCGCCTTTAGTGCCCTGCAACCTTCCCAGGGTCTGCAGTGACGTTTGGGGCTTACAAAGTGACGCAGGTGTCTGCGGAGACTTTCCTTCTCCAAAGAAACGCCAGTTTTCACCCTTCCCAGCGCGCCAGCACTACGCCTCTTTCTGGCGGTGA
This sequence comes from Perodicticus potto, assembly GCA_963574655.1. NCBI lineage: Eukaryota > Metazoa > Chordata > Mammalia > Primates > Lorisidae > Perodicticus > Perodicticus potto. The sequence continues at coordinate 25,041 of CAUYRH010051907.1, forward strand.
AAAGAGGGACTTCGAAAGTGTCCGAACACTGGGTGGGAGACTCTAAATTCTGACGGTGGGAGCTGAAAACACATCCAGGGAGAACTGGGCACTGGTTTGCCTCTCCAGAGGCCGCACCCAGACCAGAGACCTGACGGGGTGGGCAGTGGCGAACGCCATGGAATTATGGGAGTGAGATGCTGCCTGACCTCACACTTACAGGTCTATACTGGCTGGAAGCTCTGGGCTCTCTCCCCCGGAGCCGCGATTCCCAGCGTGACTCCCTCGACAAAGACAGCCTCCCGCTACCGGGTGGGACAACCCGGGTGGCCCCTACAGGAGCTCTCTCGCGGGCCCAAGAGAGGTTGAACTCTGGCGCCAGGGGGCGGAGGGGGAATGGGGGGAATGGGCAGAGGCGGGGAAAGGTGTGACAGTCACCTACGGCTCAGTCCCTGCCGACCCCGCACGATGGAGGGCTGCAAGTGGACCTCGGGCGGGTGGGAAGCCGCCATTAAAATGGCGACCTGCGAGTTTCTCAGTGTGGCGCACACCTCTGGTCGTGAAGCTGTGCACCTCGGTCCCAGCCGTGGCCCCCACCCCTGGCCCGGTCGCCCCCAGAGCAGCTGCTTGGCAGAGGGAGTGAAGCGCCCCTCGAGGCAGCAAAGCATCCCCACCGTCCTTAGAGGAAATCTCACTCTTACCGCTCTCTTCTTAAACTTTTGAAAACTCTGTCTCACTCCCGGGCTGAGCGCCCCTCCCTAAATATTTACACAGGCGAATCAGCCAAGTCCTTTTTGTTTCTTGTTCGTGCAGAGGAGTTTCCGAGAGTCCTTCTCGGAGCCCCCATCCCCACCCAATGACGTCAGTGGCATTCACTCTTCGCTCTTTGCCTTTTCTGATTTTTTGTAAAAACTTTTCTGCGAGGTGAGGTGGGGGTTGAGGGGTGTGAGAAGTAGCCGATTCAAAGAGCCAGTGCCCTGGGGGGAAATAGCAACAAGATTACGGCTGCTTCTTTCCGAGGCAAAAGCTTAAGAAGGTGCTAATCCACTCGGTCGCTAATTGAGAGGATGTAAAAATGATATTCGCCTCCAGTTCGGACAGTCATTGGGCCTTCTCCCCCACCCCCCACCTTTCATGCTCAGTTGTAGACTTGAGTTCAAGCTTCTGTAATGCTCGCTTGAGAAGTAAAAAGAGAGAAAAAGAGAACGCAGCCTCTCGCTGGTCTGGGACCTAGGCCCGCTGCCCACTTCCTGGGATCCGCCGAAAGTCGCGGTCCAACGAAATGAAATCTCACTCCAGAGGTCGTGGGCCTGGGCACCTGGCACCACCTCCTTCGCCTCCTGCTTGGGTTTTCTCCGGCGCTGAGCGCTTCTGGGCCACGGGAAAGCCAGCAGCCCTTCCTAGGCCCAGGAGGTGAGCAGGCTTTGCGACCCCAACTCTGGCTGGGGTTGCAGAGGCCTCTGCTCCCGCTCGAGCTCTGCTCTGGCTTCTTGGTCGCGGGGTTGCTGGGTCCTGGATAGGGACGAGAGTGAGACCAACACCAGGCTCGGCGGCATAAGAGCTGCGGGGCTCGGCAGCGACTTCAGGCTGTGCAGACTTTATTGATGAGCTCTGACTTTGAGCACTGTTCATAAGTCAAGAAAAGTCAAGTGTACCCGGCAGTGGCTTCATCTCAGCCTCCTTGGTCAGCTTCGACAACCACCTTCCCCCTTTCTGGGTCCTGGGGTCTGTCCTACATCCCAGGCCTTCCTGGCCCCGCAACCTCCGCAACCTCCGAGAGAGCTCCGGTCAGCGCAGGACGAGGAAGCTGCTCCTCCTCTGTTACCTTAACTGCGGGCTCCGAGGGGCGCCTTTGGAGTGTACTGAGGTGTGTCTTAATCGTCCGGTATTCAACAAATGGACTTCTGGTGTGTGGTCAGAAGACACAAGCCATTTACGTACTTTCCTGCCGGTTTTCTGGCAACAACTGTAGGGGAGCTGCCTGGTGGACTGAGGAGACCCAGGAGCGAAAGACGTGGTGTGGAGACACACACACACCACACAGCCAGCCAGCGGCACACACCGACGCAGGCGGACTTACCGACATTGGCGCGGACACACAAACACACGCGCGCACACACCACAGAAGCTCTGGAAGCACTGGCCACCTCCCCCCACCAGGCTCCCACCGCTCCCCCGCCCCTCTTATCTCCCCCTCTCTTCCCCTCCTCTCCAGCGCCTGGAAAAGCTGCCGCACTTAGTCAACAAATGGCACGTGGGAGAAGTTGGTGAGTGTTTGGTGAGGACTCTTCAGGGCTTTTCACAAGAACCCTCTGTACACAAAGTAAGTGGCGTGTTTACTCGGGCCTCTCCAGCTCGGTCATTGCCTCCGCTCCGCTGCGCACCGCGGCTTCCGAAAGGAGAGGAAAGAAGAAAGGACCAGGGGGAGCATGATGGGGGAAATGGACAGGCCCGGGAGGCCTGGCCTGGGAAGAAGGCCGCTGGCCTCGGGTTCTTGGCCCGGCGACCTCCTCTCGGCCTAGGCTTCGCTGCGGCCTCCGACGCCGGAGTGGAACTGCTGGGACCCTGTGACGCTCCTGCCCGTTTCCTCTTCTTCCCAAGGTCCAGGTGGCCTAGTGTGCAGCCACTGCTGAGCTCCAAGTCCTGGGGCCCAGGCGGGGATGGGGCAGGGGCGGGAGAGCAGGGAGGGCGGGGGCGGGGCGGCAGGCCACGCTGCACTGGAGTTGGCAAGAAAGGACATCGCTGAAACTTGTTCCCTCTGTGGGCTGGGAGTCCTGCGCCCTGCTGAGAGGGGGGCGCAGAGTTGGGAGCACGACCTTCAGCCCAGACGCCTTCATTCGACCGCTCAAGTTCGCGGCCGCAGTGCCGGCCTCGCTGACTCCCGGAGAGTGCGGAGCCGGGTGATGTCGGCGAGCACCAGAGCCCGGGCGCGGGGGCCCAGCGCCGAGGAGAGAACCCGGGACCCACCGGCGGAGCCGAAAACAAGTGTATTCATATTCAAACAAACGGACCAATTGCACCAGGCGGGGAGAGGGAGCATCCAATCGGCTGGCGCGAGGCCCCGGCGCTGCTTTGCATAAAGCAATATTTTGTGTGAGAGCGAGCGGTGCATTTGCATGTTGCGGAGTGATTAGTGGGTTTGAAAAGCGAACAGTGGCTCGGCCTCATTTCCCGCTCTGGTTCAGGCGCAGGAGGAAGTGTTTTGCTGGAGGATGATGACAGAGGTCAGGCTTCGCTAATGGGCCAGTGAGGAGCGGTGGAGGCGAGGCCGGGCGCCGGCACACACACATTAACACACTTGAGCCATCACCAATCAGCATAGGTGTGCTGGCTGCAGCCACTTCCCTCACCCACACTCTTTATCTCTCACTCTGCAGCCGCTGACAGCCCATTTTATTGTCAATCTCTGTCTCCTTCCCAGGGATCTGAGAATTGCTCTCACACACCAACCCAGCAGCGTCCGTGGAGAAAACTCTCATCAGCAACTCCTTTAAAACACCGTCATTTCAAACCGTTGTGGTCTTTAAGCAACAACAGCAGCCAAACAAAAAAAAGAAAGAAAGAAAGAAAAAAACCAAACCAAACAAAAGTCTTGACAGAAGCTTTGACAACGAGAGAGGATGCCTCATAAAGGTGAGTCCGCATCTTCTTGCTTTATTTTTATTCCAATATTCAGGCAGGTCTCCCCCTTCTCCCCCCTTCCTTCTTCCCTTCTCGTCGGTCCCCTCCCCCACTGTTACGCGGAGAGAGTTGGGACGGAGAAGTTTCCACGCAGGAGCCCAAACTTTCTACCTCCAGCGAAAGCCCGCGTTGGAGGGCGACGGCCGGTGAGCGGGAGCCGCGCGGGGCTCGGAGCGGGCGGCTGCCAGCGCCAGCGCGGGCTGAGCTCGCGGGAAGAATCGAGGCTGCAGGCGCGGCTGCAGCCGCGGCTCCGGGGCTCCTCATTGCCAAATGCTCCCGGCCGGCAGGAGAGGACGAGGAAGCTCTGTGGTGGCCAAGGCCTCGGAACGGCCGCAGAGACCAGCCGCCGCCGGCCGCTTTGTCCAGCCCGGGGCCCAGAGAGCGCGAGCGCCGAGGGAGCGCCGAGGGAGCCGGCTCTCCGCGCCGCCGCCCACCCGCCAGCCCTCGGGCTTTGTGCCGCGCTCGGCTCCAGCGCTGAAGAGCCTGCTGGCACTCGAGCGCCGAGGGGGACACCAATGCCGCCACTGGCCCGAGCAGAGTCAGTCGGCAAGGCAGCCACACACTGAATGCAGGGAGAAAGAGCGAGCGAGCGCGAGCGGGGAAGGAAGCCACCAGGCCCAGGCTTCGGACGCGCGCTCCGAGCGAACTCCAGAGCCGAGGTGGAGGACTGTCATCTTCCATCAAGCTCCCAGGCTCTTGTCCCCAACTTAACTCGAGAGCAGAGCACGGAACTTGGAAACTCTCTGCTCTCCGGGCTTCCCCAAACCCTCCCCTCCCTAGCCCTACGAAGGCTGGGGGTATTCCCTGCCCTCGGCCCCCAGCGCTCGCTGGGTGTCTTCCCTTGACTTTTCTGACCAAGTCTCACCAGGTGTTGCCATTTCAACAAGTTTCTAGGTGGAAAGATGGTTTGCAGTTTTTTGTTTTTTTAACTCCCAGTCCTCTGATTTTTCTCTTTGTGAGGTCTTAAAAATAAATCGATATGAAAGCATTGGCTTTCCCCCTTGTCTGATCACATCCTCTCCCAGCTAATTAGTCTGAGAAATTTGAGAGCTTTCGATTCTAAGACTCCGGGAGGAAAAGTGTCTTTTCAAAGTTCATAAAGTTGTTGCTTCTTGCCTTGTGCAGATTTTCTTAGTCTCCCTGCGCCATAATAGCCCTGAATGTTAGCAAGTGTAATTGGGGGAAATGGAGTTGAATTTCAAGTGGAAATGCTTTCTTTTTCTAGTGCTAAAACCCAGCCCTTCACTCATGGGTGATTTCTAGAAAGTTTAAAAACAAAGTGAATGTGGTTTCTTTCTTTCTTTCTTTTTATTTTCCTCTCACTCTCCCAAGCTCCCTAAGCCATTTTAGATGTTTAACTCTAACTTGGGAAGGTTTAAGAAGCGGCTGGGAGAAGAAAATGAAATGAAAAGCAAAGAGCTTGAAAGGCTGGTGAATTTACTGAGGAGAAATAATAGTTGTTGCCGTTGACATTACATTTTTTATAGCCGGTGACCTTTGCAAACATCTGAAGGCAATTTGATTAGTTGTTATCTTACTTGGCTCTAAAGAGTAAAACTTTTGTCATTTTAATTGCTAATTACTCTTTGGCTAGGGACCCGGGAGGACCGAAAGTGAGCTCTCCCCTTTACCCCAGCTAAGAAGTTTTGGGAGAGATTTTGAGAATTCAGTAATTAAAATAACAACAGCATTTGAAAGCTGAGGCTTGTGTTGGGGACAGGGAAAGGGGCAGTGGTCCTGTGGTCTAGTGGACCAAGGCCAGGGTGACTCCAAAATGTCTGAAGACTGTTCCGGATGTGAGTCTATGGGCCTGACAAGGCTGTACAAAGCCTCAGGCTGAGCTGGGGGGCTCAGCCTGCCAGCGGCTCGGGGGTCTGGCCTCTCTGTGCCCACACGACTGCTTCCGGGTGTCTACATGCCTGCTTCCCGGGTTGCTTTTGCACTAAGTGTTAAGGATTACTTAAGTAATTAGATAGCTTCTTAGCCGAGAGGGGGGTGGGAATGGAGCAGAACTGGAATTTGAAATGCTACCACCTTCCCAGCTGCTTCGAAAATTAATCAGCTAGGCCTCTCTGGAATCAGCTAGTGGATTTTTTAAAATGGCATCAAGAAGGTACCAGCACAAATGGGGGTATTCAGTTGTGATTAAGTACAGTATGGATTACAGAGAGGAGTTCAGGAAGTTTTACCCATCCCAGGGGAATTCCCCACTTATTACTATGAGTCCCACAGTTGGTGAAGGGGCATTTTGCAAGGGAATTGAGGTATCTGTCTTGTTTGGGGCTTGATTATGGATAAAGGGGACTGAGAGAAGGGAGGGTTGGGGGGACTGAGAAAGGAGGGAGGTGTTGGAGAGTCATCTCAGTTTGGGGTAACTAGGTAGCCCTCTGCTGTGGCAAATATTTACCAGGCCACATTGTTAAAAATTACACCACGGATGGCCTGGAGTAGTAAAATGTGCTTGGAATTCTTTGCTTGCAGGCAGGCAAAATTAATAATCACTCTAGGTAAAACAAGGAAAATAATGCATTAAAAAATAGGGGAGAAATGGTGCTGTGGCTATGTAATTATTTTACCTCCTTTTGGGGGGACAAACTTCTTGAATGGGCGCTTTATTATAATCCTCTCTTCCCAATTGAGCTCCCCACGGTGCTGTTGTATCTTTTTACAGCCCCTAACAACTCACACCAGTAACACAATTATCTCAAGATATTTATAACAAGAAATTACTATTCTAGTTTCTCCATTCTCCCAATAACCTTCTTTTTAGGGGAAGGTAAGGAGGAGGTGGTGGAGGGTGAGCCTTGGAGACCTACCTGCACTGGGTCAGGACTTATGAAGCTAGGGGTGTCCCTCTGTTCCCTTTACGAGTTGGGAGGTGGTTGGTACATTTGGTTGGTAACTGTGTTGCTGGTTAGGGAGACTCGGTTTTGCTCCTTGGGTTTAAGGAAAGCCAGAGAATAGAAGCCATTGTTTGCTGTCTGTAGGCTTTGTCGACCACGCTCACCCCCTCCTGTTCATACTTTTTAAAGCAGTGAGGCGAGGTAGACAGCGTGTGTCACAGTACTGTAAAAGAGGGGAAGATCTAAAAGCCAAAAGAGAAGTTACGTTAAGTGAGGTTTGGGGAGAAAAGTTGGGCTTGCCACTTTCAAAGTCTCAGAAGAGCTGAGAAATAGAGGAAGAAGGGGCCACTAGGAAGATTTTTTTGGGAGAGTGGAATGAAGGATAAAGGGGCAACCAGAGAGCTAGGTTCTGGGGATCTTGGGACAACAGTAGTGGTGAAATTACTTAAGGAAGGAGGGTGTATGCACCCCCATCCCTCTCAAACTGCTCTGTTCAATGCCCTTAGGAGCCACAAAATTCAGAGGTTCCTTTCCCTCACCTCCACACTTTAGGTGTAAGTCTGCTCTCTTCCACAGCTCTTGGCCACTACTCCTTTCTCCACTGTTTCCCCTTTCTCCTTTCCCTGGTTCTTGATATTTTTGCCAAGTGGTTCCCCAACTCATCTGATATGCCAATTCTCCCAAGCCAGACCAAAGCAGTCTCTTCCAGAGGGTGGGAACTTCTGTGGGACAGTCCTCTGGAAATGTGGGTGTAATGCTGAGTTTTAGAGTTTAGGGCAGTTTGATTGAGCTCTAGATGGATTTTTTTCCCTTGAGAGCAGGGCTCAGAGAGCCCATGGACCTATGCTTTTGAGCCACAGTTTGACATGCCCTTCTCTCCTTCTGTTTTGTCTTAGGGGGAAGACTTTAACTAGGGGCGCGCAGATGTGTGAGGCCTTTTATTGTAAGAGTGGACAGTCATCCCAGATTTCAGGCAAGTTCTGCAGTGGCTGCTTTTGGCTCAAAACCAGAAAGGGTTAAAACCAACTATTTCAGTATGCTTCTTCATTATAGTTCAGATGGAAGAAAAAAATTCAAAATTGAGTCATCAGTAGGTTTAAAAGCTAAAGGTTTTAGAGGAAACTGGGAATATGGGAGTATTTTATCTGAAACCCAAAGGGTAGATTGTGCATGCGCTGGAGGGCAGAGCAGGATGACCCTCACATCGCCCAAGCGGTTGAGTGCATCAACTCCTAAAGAAGCGAGATTCTCCTGTCCTGGTCCAGGTCCTCCTCGGTTGGGAATTCAGGCCTACCTGATGGCAACAACCCGGGATTAACCCTTATTTTCTTGCTAACAGAGCCCCATATTCGAGCCCCGTCGGATCCCGCGGCCTCCAGCCAGCGCCAGCATGCAGAACAGTAAGTGCTTCTGGTCTTTCTTTGACTTCGGGCTGTGGGGGCGCGGACTGCAGGGTCAGAGAAGGACGCAGAGGCTCGCGGCGCTGCACTGGCCAGGCCGCCTGCCGGAGGGAAGAGGCCGGGGGAACCTGCGGCTGCGCCTGCTCAGCGCCCGACAGCCCGGGAGGGGGGTGGGGTTTACTCTGCTGTTCTGGATCCTGGAAGGGCAGGGAATAGCCTGCTGCAGTTTTTGAAGCTGCGGTAGAGAGCCCCATCCCTCCAACTCCCAATCTTGGAACTCACACCCCCTCCCAGCCCCTGCCCGGGCTCTGACCCCGGAGAGAGGGGCTGGGCTGAGCAGGGCGGGGCGAAGGTTTCTTCTAGTTGCGGGAGGAAAAGGAGGCCCCTTTGGGCTTAGCCAAGATTGCACGTCTGCACCGACCGGGCGGGGTGGGGGGCTTCCCTCCCCAAGTCACTCTCAGGGCAGCTCCTCCCCTGCCCACCCCTACTACTGGCCTAGAAGGAAAGGGAGCAGAGCACCCAGGCCTGCAGCGGGATGCGGGCACAAACTAGCACCGAGGGGCTGTTGGAGAGCTGGGTTTTCTGGTCTGGGAAGAGGGTGGGGTCTGCGTTCAGGAACTGGCAGCTGCAACTGCGTGGGTCCTGGTCGTCTCAGGGTCAGGTGTTTTTGATTCCAAGGGTCTGTGTCCCCCTCCTGTCCTCTGCCCAGACCCCTTAGGCCCCCTTCCCCCCACCTTCCAGCTTGGCTAGTGGATGCTGGTATGTGACAAGGCTAGTCTAGAGTTCGGGCCTGCAAGCCTGGAGGCCCGGTGAAACTGGGCCCAGGTTGAGGCACAGGGCTTCAGGGCTCTGCTGTACTCAGTATACGGAAAGGCCTAGGTTTTCCAGCAACCTGCCCTTGCCGGACCACGAAGGCTTAAGAAGGTCCTCAATGCCTTATCCATCTGTTCTGGGAACGCTGGTCGCCCCCTGGCGCCTCTGGGACTGGCAGGCGAGAAGCTCCCGAAAGTGCACAGAGGTGGAGAGCTTTGTGGCGGTAGTTGTACAGAACCTGCCAGACCTCAGTGCTTAACTAGGGAGGCAACCCCGGCGGCTGGGGCCCTGGTGTGCAAACTCCCCAGCCGCAGGCTCTATCGGGTGGGCCCCGGCCAGGGCGCACAGTGCAGAGCGTTTTGCCGCTGTGGCCTGGCTGGCGGCCCCGAGGGGCGCGGGGTCGCAGGCCGGCCCGCAGGGCTTTGTGCCGCCAGTTTCCGTGTGTGCGCGAGGCGCGGAGCATCCAAATTGACACCATATGTTTTCCTATTAGAGACTTCGCGGTCGAATTCTAGGCGCGTAATCACCGCCACTGGGCGAGAACGCCAGCCGTCCCTAGGGAAGGGACACAATGATTGAGGCTTAACCTCTGAAAGGGAATTTAGAGCTGCGTCTCCTCGCTGCCATTTCGATGCTGGCAGAGGCTCCCTGGCCCTGGCGTCTCCTGGGCGAGCACCCACCAGCCTTAGCTGGGGAGGTGGCAGGCGTGGTGTTATTTTTTGCAATAGGAACAGGAGAGGGGTGTAGGTTTAGGCGGCCTCGCACGCCTTGGCATTCGTAGACTGGGAATTGCCCTGACTGTGCGTGAAGTTTGGAAAGTGCCTCTCTGGGACAGCCTTTCTTTCTCTGGGAAGGCTCTTTTTGCCCAGAGATGAAATTTCGTAGCAAGAGCTCTAGATGGAACTTAGGAGGCAAAGGAAGGCAATAAAGGGAATTTGGGAGAAACCGGAAGCGCGGGCCAGGCCTTGCTGTGCTGGAGAAGTGGTGTCCCCGCAATGTCCCCGCTTGCTCTGGGCCGGGCCACAGCCCAGATCCCCCAAACGCCTGTCACTTCTCATCGAGTTGAGGCTATGCCCCCTCCTTGGTGAGCCCCCCCACCGCCAAGCCTTCGGCTACCCTGAAAACGCGGCTCCCCTAGAAGGGGAAACGAGTGCAGTTCCATCTCGTCTGAGTGATCTACAAATAGGGACGGAAAGGGTCGTTTTATCACGGTCCCGTTTGTCGTGACGATGCAATTTCCCGGAGCGGAGCACTGTCACAAAGTGACAAGGCTGCCACAAGCGCCCCGACTGATCTTTTCAATTAGCCTTCCATGCATGATCCGGAGCGACTTCCGCCTATTTCCAGAAATTAAGCTCAAACTTGACGTGCAGCTAGTTTTATTTTAAAGACAAATGTCAGAGAGGCTCATCATATTTTCCCCCCTCTTCTATATTTGGAGCTTATTTATTGCTAAGAAGCTCAGGCTCCTGGAGTCAATTTATCAGGAGGCTCCAAGGAGGAGAGAGGAGAGGAGTGGACTGCCGAGCAGGGAGCCACGTCTTCTCCGGGGAGGGCTGCTCTCTATAGTCGGGGCTGCAGGTTGGAGATTTTTAAGGAAGTGGAAATTGGCGATCGGCTTTATTTGAGTGCCTGTGGTTTTCGGGGAGGGGGCTGCAAAGAGGTGCTAACTCCCTCTCCCTATTTCTCTAAGATTGGACAATGGGATGAGGTTATGAGATACCAAGATAAAGGAGGGATGGGGGACACTGTAATGTGGTCTTTTGTTTTTCCTTTCTGCTTTTTATTTTTGCTAATATCTGTCCTTGGTTGAGGGGAGGGCGGAGTTCAGTGGCGGAAGTAAAGCGAGCAGTGACCGGAGCGGACAGACTCGGCTCTCGGCCTCCCTTGCCGCAGCCGGACTCCTCTGTGGCTGAAGCCGAGCCGGGGCTGACTCTTCAACTGCTACAGCGGAGGTGCGGACACCCGGACTGGGGTTGCCTAGCCACAGACTGGCTGCTCTGTTTCTTCTCTACTCCTTTCCCTTCCTTTCTTCTATTAAAACAAAACAAAACTAACCCAAACCCGGTGTTTGTGCGGGGCCTTCTCCAGAGTTTGGATTGTGACGCAAACATTTCTGATTTGAGCGTCCAGGGAGCGTTGAAGGGCTGTAGGATTTGCTATCTTGCGACACTGCAGAGACCTTGGAGACTCAGTGTGGGTTCTGTGGAAGTCATGGTTTTCGGTGACACTCACAGGAGATCTTTGTGAGGAGGTTTTTAGAGCCGGTTGCTGGCGCTCCGTGGGTTCTGGAGTGTTGATGGAGACGGGCAGCGGGCTGGGGGCACTGCCTGGGCGATGGTGGTAACAGGGACGTGGTGCTTGTTGGTTGTTAGCAGTCTGACTCCAAGGTGCTTCTGCAGTCCAGAGGGCAGGAGCACCACTCTGGGGCTGGGCTGCCTGATGCCCTGCGTGGCTGGTGGTCCCATTGTCATGTTTTGATCGATTGCAGGGACCTGATCGCCGAGGTTGGCATGGGTTGGCAGAGGGCTGAGGATGCATTGCGGTTGTCTCCTCCTCTTCTTCCTCTTTTTTCTCCTTCCTCTTCCTTCTCTTCTCCCTGCTCATTCTGCTCTGCTCTGCTCTCCTTTCCTCTACTCTCCCTTTCCTCAGGTCACAGCGGAGTGAATCAGCTCGGTGGTGTCTTTGTCAACGGGCGGCCACTGCCGGACTCCACCCGGCAGAAGATTGTAGAGCTAGCTCACAGCGGGGCCCGGCCGTGCGACATTTCCCGAATTCTGCAGGTGATCCTCCCGGCGCCGCCCCACTCGCCGCCCCCGCGGCCCTCCACTCTCAACGCCCTCTCTTCATTTCTTACTGTAAACGCTGCTAATGATGG
>CAUYRH010051910.1:0-15068 GCA_963574655.1 Perodicticus potto
AACTCACCGGGGAAAAGGGTGGCGCTGCCTGCCTTCACCCGTTCATATCGCCACCTCCCCGAAGAATTGGCCATCTTCTTGTCTGCCGAAAGGAAAAGCTCCTGGTTTGCGTACATGCTTCTCCCCCCCGCCCCCCCCCCCGACCGGGGGCGTCCACCTTCCCCGTGGCTGAGCGGCCCTCCCGGGCCACACAGACGAGGCTGCTTCCCTCTGGCTCCTGCTGCTCTCATCTCCCCCTCACCCCCCTGCATGGATCCGAGATGGCCCACGCTGGCCTTGTGCCCAGGCAGCCTCCTCCTTCTCCACCCCTCACACACCAAAGTTCATGAAATTAGTCACTTGGACTTTCCGTGGTTTAGCTGAAGGTCACTTGCCTCAACTGTCAGTCAGGGAAGAGGCACCTCTGCGGGTAGTTTCAGGTGCGGGCTAGCGCCTTCGCCTGGATGGCTGCCCCTGGACGGCACAGGCATTGACCTCTAACCAGGAGGCCAGAGCCCCCTCCGCCACACTGAGGAGGAAGTCAACTCCCCAGTGACAACTCAAGCTTTAATCCCTGACAGAATGAGAGAATTGCCTAACTTTTTATGCTTCATTTTTTCCATCAAGAAAAACAAGGATACTTTACTTCCTCACAGGGGTGATACAAGGACATATTAACCAACTTCTGAAAACCACCTTAAGAGTTTGACCAAAGGAAGACTAACAAATGCTGCTGTTCTCCCAGAAGTACTCAGATTAAATCACAGCGACAACAGCTCTGCCTGTTTTGTTGGGGCTGAGAAGCAAATCACCAGTGAAAGCAAACCTAGGTCTCTTTATATAATGTTTCATGTCTGAGCTGGAACTTTAGTATTATGAGGCAATAAAAACAATACACAGCAGAATGATGTTCTTTCGGCCCTGTGTTGTGCTTGCAGTGGTGGGCGGACTCTGTAATTACAGTGGTTGTAGAAGTCCCTAGCTTTGTCCCAACCAGGCAGTCAGCTGGGGAGAGGGCTCAAATTGTTTCCCTGGCAATGCAGAGGAAGAGTGCCAGAAAGGCAGATGCTACAAGGAGAGACTGGTTTTGCAGGGCTCTTGATGCTGGCATTTGGAGAATGCAGTGAAGTTTCAAAGCTCCAGAAGTAAAGATGCATGCAGGAATGGTTCAGACCTATGATGGACTAAGGTCATTTCTAACAGGAAGTGACACCTGGTAGGAGGTAGGGGCCGTCCTACTTGATATTCTGATGTCCTAAACTGAAGACTTCTCTAAACATCCTGACACCACAGCTTTGAGCTCTGCCCATGGGCTCACACCGAGTGTAAAAAGCATTGCTTACCAGCCTGTGTTTAACCACGGGTAGGCGGGGGCTCAGCGAGTGCTCCAGGAGGAGAATAATTTTCATCGTGAACTTTCATGGGACTTTGGCAAAACAACATCAGCTTTCTGATGACCTAAATGTTACCTTTCCCCCACCACCATTCTTGTCAGCTCTCTAGCAAGAATAACATGCATGAAAATCATTAGAAATAACTACTTTAGGTACTTACTGTATAAAATTTGACTTGTAGATAATAGGGTATTATACTTACCAGTGAATATCTATAATCTACCCATTCTTGTCTACATCAACATTAGATGAATCAAATCTCTACACAGATTAGATAAAGTTGTATGTAGGTCTCAAAAGATTTCCATGTTGAGGGTGGCACCTGTGGCTCAAAGGAGTAGGGCGCCAGCCCCATATGCCAGAGGTAGCGGGTTCAAACCCAGCCCCGGCCAAAAACTGCAAAAAAAAAAAAAAAAGAATAAAAAAAAGATTTCCATGTTCAGAAAGAATAAAAATAAATAAAAAGATTAGAATCTCATATTAACTACATTCTAAAGGGAAAAAAAGTTTAGAAACAATGTATTTGCTGTTTACATCACTTCTGTGGGTAAGAACTATAAAATTACTCATCATCTGATAATTTAAGATTACATTTTGATTATTTTCACCTTTCCTTTTAATTTTTGTCTTAAAATTATTACCTATTTAGAGCTTCATAATTCTTGTGTCTCATTCCATTTTAATTCAGTTCAAGGAGAATTATCTATTATGTTTCCAGGGCTGTGGTTTTAGTATTCAAAAAATATATAAATCATGTTTCCTGTTTTCAAGGTATTCCAAGTCCTGCGGGAAAAGCAAGGCTAAACAGAAAGTATTTGTCTGAGAGAAAAGGAATTACACGGATAGCAGGTGCTACAGAGGCCTACATACTCCAAGATCTGGTGAAAACCCAAAGTTTGTTTATAGAGAAAAGGGTACTGGTTCTCATAATCTGTCGATGCACTTTGGTTTCCCTGACACCATGGACCACCCAGTCACTCTTTGTTTTGTTTGTCCCGAGGTGACCAGGCCCACACATGGGGACAGGTTCTGCAAGTAAGATGGTGCCCAGTTGACCATCTGTCCAGGTTTTCCTGTGTGACATAGGGGAAGTCCAGAGTGGCCCTCAAAGTTCGCCTTATGAAAAGCCGCGAGGCAGAGTCCAGAAACAGCACGGATCACCACTCGTAATGCCTCTGCAAATGCTGGCAAGAGACAGGGGAGTCCCTTCCTGAAATCAGAGCATATTTTTATGGATGGGCAGAGGATCCTAATTTATATATGAAATCTACGTTTAATTTCACAGAGGGGCTGTCACCAAGTTCTAGAAGGAACAGTGAGGAGTGAGGCTACCAGGTGGAGAAGAGCTGGGCACTGCTGCCCCTAACTCTCCAGGTCTTAATAAAATTCTGACATAGAACAAGCGTTATCCAAATAACTAGGTAAAGACAGAGTTTGGTAAGAGGATACAGATAAGCTTTTATTTTTCCAGCTTTCTTTTTGGGAAAGGAAATAAGATCTGTTTGCTATGTTAAGGGAATAAAAATCTTTGGGAGAAATGGTAAATGGCACAGGACAAAGTGTGAAAAATCCCAAAAGGCAAAATGTGAAAAATCCCAAAAATCCTGAGCCTTTCTAATTAACACAGGAGTGTGTCTCAGCCTTCTGTTTCCTATTAACTAGTAGGTAAAGTGCTGCTGCTATTTCCTATGATTCACAGATTTGGAAAATATTGATTTGTAAGGACTCCCTGAGGTTCTACTGAAATTAATATGATTTTCATAAATACAAATTGTATCAGAGCAGTTGTCATAGGAACTTGAGTGGAAAGAACAGCAGCAACATGAAAAGATGAGAAATCTGTGGTCAGTTTTTACTCAGATTGCACAGCCCTTTGAAACTTACTGGTAGGCTTCCTAAAATGTAAACCTTATCAAATGGCTTGCCATCCACCGTTGAGTGAGGACTCCATAGCAATAATGCCTTTGACTCATCAGCCTTAATTTACTTTCTCATGCTAATATGTGGTCAGTCCCTTACCCCAGCTCCTCTGAATTCACGGTTCAATTATTAGCCATGCCCCTACACCAGTGTTTCTTAAGCTTCAGGGAGCATCTGAGTCACATGGAGGGCTGGTTAAAGGAACAGATCACTGACCAAGTCCATCTCCAGAGCTGGGCCTGGAAATTTACATTGCTAATAAGGTCCCAGGTGAATGGTCAGAGGGCTCCAATTCAAAAGCCCATGGCCTCCACCCTGTACACCCAACCCACTTCATTTAAGATAAAAATCATATTCTGAATTGATTGTAGTTAGTTGCATGTCCGGTAGTGTTTATTGCCTTGAATTAGGAAAGAATATGTGTTTTAATAAGCTTTGTCCCGCTCCTGCCTGCTACAGTGCTCTTCTCTCACAGAAAGAAGCACGCCTATGTTGAGTCAGCAGGAAACCAGGCAGAAGGGAGCCTACAAAAAGGCCTGGAGTGCTTATGTTTACAGCGGCCTGCAGAGCTACTGACATCAAGGCTTGGGGGAGAGGCCCCGTTTACGGCTTGCATTCTTCAATGGACCCTTCAGGTCATCTTCCAATTCTTCTCTGGATTGTCTTTTGAACCTTCCAAGTCAGAAAGCTCTGAATTTGAACTCAATAGTGACACAAATTTCTCAGCTTTTAGCAAGTGGGTCGACCTAAGTCTCAGTTTTCCCTCTTCTAAGGTGGGGGACTCATATTCATTCCCTAACTTACAGATTTCTTTTGAGGATTCAATAGAATAATGGACAGAATCTGTGTAGTCTGTGCTTGCCACACAACAGGTCCTCTTACAATTTTTTTTTATCATAATGCAAATTTGGGCAAGAGAACACATTGTATGGGCTGAAGCAGAGTCTACCCCCAGGAGTGACCCTTGTGAACACCTGCCTATTAATCACTCCACAAGGTTTGACAAACGGCTATAGGACAGCCTGAGAGGCACTGCACCTCTCCCTGAGTATCAGTGACCCCCATTCTGCCGGGAGGATAAATCTTCTATTTTAAAACAATTTCTCAAGAGGCAATAGAAAGAAAGAATGTCACTGAAGGAAGCTTCTAGAAACTGCAGAGCTGAGGAAGAGTGGGGCGTGTCCCTGAGGACCAGCGCCTGGGAAGATGCCTGTGTATTGCCATCGGGAACATTTAGACCCTGAACAGTAGGAATGTGGTAGGGAAATTAAATTTCCTCAGCCTCCCCCACACAATCAATCACAAAGGAAATAGGCAGTTGAGGGGAAAGTTCCTTTAGAATGTATTTTTCTATTTGTATTTCTATTACCTCATCTCATAAATCTCCTTCCCTACCAGTGTGATTCCTTGAGCAGAGCAGCCCTCATCTTTCCAGTCTCTTAATAGGTTCATTGTTTACTCTGTAAAATGGACAGAGGTATCTCAAAATTCAACAGATGCAGAAAATAGCAGGTTAGGAGACTGACATTAGGGTCAGTTCAGATGGAGAACGAGGTGTGAAGCCAACCCTCCAAATCCCTTTATGTCACTGGCATTGCTTACTCCCTCGGGCATCTTATTTAAGATCCTGTTTCCTGCTAAGCATTTACCTGGTGAATCGTTCGGTGTTCATATTCTGTTCCACCTCCAAAATTTTGCTCAAAAAGTCTGGTGTTCATATTCTGTTCCAGAGCATCAACATAGCCAGGAACTTCCCACAGTTTAGCTTCTCACCTGTATCTCCCAGTTTGCTTTCTGCCCCGAAATCATGAGAAATTGGATGATGAGATTTGTCTGGGAAACATAATCTTGGCAACATATGACCTTTGTTTTGCAGACAAGGACAGCTGAATCTTGCACACACCAGGTCATGTCTCTAGCTCCTGTGACCCCTACCGTATTTTCAGCTCTTAAAACCTTTCTTTTAATTAAAGAATCATTTAAATGCTGACAAGACATGGTAGATTCCAGCTTCTGTGTGATTAGACAGAAGAAAAATAAAGTCCAACAGTACATCCACAACCACATCCACAGAAAGGTCCCCTTTACTCTGTGATTACCAGTCTAACTTCTTTACAGAATCAGGTTTGACATTTTTTCTTCTCTTTTTTGAGACAAAGTCTCACTTTGTTGCCCATACTGAAGTATAGTGACATAATCATAGCTCACTGCAACCTTGAACTCCCGGGCTCAAGTGATCCTCCTGCTTTAGCCTCTCAAGCAGCTGGAATGATTGATAGGTCCACCCCACCCCCACCCAACTGGAATGACTGGTGCACACACCCCCATCCAGCTGGAATGATTGGTGCACCCCACCCCACCCAACGTGGCTGGAATGACTGGTGCACACTCTCCCACCCAGCTGGAATGACAGGTGTACACCCCCTCACCCAGCTATCTTTTTTTTTTTTTTTTTTTGGTAGACTCAGGGGTCTCACTACATTGCTCAGCTGGTCTTGAACTCCTGGACTCAAGTGATCCTCCCACCTCAGCCTCTCCAGCACTGGGATTACAGATATGAGCCACTGCTCCAAGCCTGTGACTTTTTCTTTTGTATTCATAAAAATAAGCCCTGGCACCTCCACCTGGCACAAAACAAAGTATTTTATGAAAGGGCTGATATGATACTCAGAGAGCTTGTAGTCCAGTTCTAGCCCCTGTTGTGTTTCAAGAACTATACTAGGTTTTAGGTATTAGATGTTAATAAAGAGATAAAGAACCTGTCCTCATGGAACTTACAGTTGGGATTAACTACCCCAAGCAAGAGGGTCTGGGAAGGGCTCTTTTCTAGGCTGTCCTGGACATGAAAAGCCCAAAGTTCTGGCATAATCTAATTAAATGACCAACTTTCCCAATTAGCCATGAAAAACACTTCTTGTATAGCTGTGTCATTATCATTTCCTGCCTGGATAGTGTGACCCACGATATGCAGGCCTCCTGTGCTCCAGCACTTCCTCTGGGGATTTGCAACTTTTTCAAAACCCAGCTTTAGAAGGCTGGCTGGAGCCAAGACTTCATTACTCACATTACTGCTATGCCAAGCAAACTTCCCGGGCTTCCTTTACAGTGGAGAGCACTGTATAAACGTTCTATAGTTTACAGGGCTGGGCAGAAACTTCTTCCCCAAACCTGGGGCTGTCTGGGCAGTTTAAGGATACATTTCTTTTACTTCAAACAAAAATTGGCAATTGCCAGCCCCAGACAAAGTCTGTGACCTTCTCCCGTTCTCTCTTAAGAAAAAGTTGGATATTACAGAAATAACTGAGGCCCTCAGTAGGACTGATGAGGCTCCTTCCAACTCTACAAACTCTTCAACTTTCTATTTGCCTAGAATGGCTACCTCCCGGGTGACTCCCGTATGTATGACAACTGTCTTAAGTTCACAATGTCATTCTTTCAATCACAGACTTGTATTTTTTCAGGAATGAAACAGCCCTGGAGATCAACTGGAAATAGTTCAAACGAGGACACCGAAGCTCTGAGAGGTAGGCGTGTATACAAGGTCAGGGTTGCAGCCAGGATTAGCAGTGTGCTGCAGCGCTGCCATGCCCTCGCTAACTAAACAGTTCCTATTCCAGCGTCCCGTGTTGTCTATCCACAGGTGCTCCCTACATTTTCAGAAATGACCTTCGTTTCTTTACCTACAGGTTGTCCAGCTCTTTGCTGCTATTATGGAAAGTGTCCTGAATACCAACTGCTACTTCTTAGGGAGAACACTGCTCAGGCAGCACCTTTAAAATAGATTTTCATTACTGGGGCTGGACAGAAACCCATGGAAGGATGTTCTAGCTTCTGGGAAAAACAAAAAACAAAGAACAGTGGGCTTTGAGAAATGTAAGCGGCAGGCTCGGCACCTGTAGCTCAGCAAGTAGGGCCTCAGCCACATACACTGAAGCTGGCGGGTTCGAACCCACCGGGCCCGCCAAACAACAGTGACAACTATAACTAAAAAATAGCCGGGCATTGTGGTGGGGACCTGTTGTCCCAGCTATTTCGGAGGTTGAGGCAAGAGAATTGCTTAAGCCCAAGAGTTTGAGGTTGCTGTGAACGGTGACACCATGGCACTCTACCGAGGGTAGGGTAAAAAAAAAAAAAGAGGGTAGGATAAAAAAAAAAAAAAAGAAAGAAAAAGAAATGATAGCTGCATGAGACAGATCAAAGAGCATTACATTGCCTTCTGGTTGTGGGTCATTCCATCTCTGTGAATCTAGTCAGGAAAGCACAGACATTCAGCTGAAAGGATTTCAGAGATCATCTTGTCAACTCCTTCAGCTTATAGGTGAAAGAAGCAAGACTCGAGAATACCAGAGACTTGCCCAAGGCCACAGAACTAGTTACGAGGAATCTGGACCTGTCTGGTTCCTGTCTCACTGTCCTGTAACAATGGCCTCTGGCCTCTGGTGCACCCAGTGGTCTTTCCATCTCAGCGTGTTGTCAACAGGATTCTTGCTATTTAAATCTTTGTAAGAAATTCCCAAGAAAGCAGAAGATGCTCTGGATTTCTGTTTCTTAGAATGTTACAGATTGTGACACAGCCTCAAATTGACCTCTTCTATAGCAGGAAGCATGAGCCAAGGCATAACACATCCCTACACACAACACAGAAATACAGAGAACGAGAAGGGTGGGCAAAAAGTTGGGCCCAAGATCTGACGGCCACTGTCCATCACGCTCGCTCTGACACATGGTGCTTGGGACAGACTGGGTCGTTTTCATAACTAAAGCAGGTGCAAAAAAGGTCCAGTTCAAGGGCAGTAAGTCTCCCCATGGAGCTGACTGGGGGAAACACAATCTCCTTCCTATTTTATTCCTCACCAAACTTGTGCAATATAAGTCACTACATGTCTGAATGCCCAGAAATTTCAAG
The DNA here is from genome assembly GCA_963574655.1 of Perodicticus potto. NCBI lineage: Eukaryota > Metazoa > Chordata > Mammalia > Primates > Lorisidae > Perodicticus > Perodicticus potto. The sequence goes on from CAUYRH010051910.1 coordinate 8,200, forward strand.
AACAAAACATTTTTAAATAATTTGTTATTATAAAAATAATACATAATCACTATTAAAAATTTACCAAATATAGAGTATTATAAAGGACACCAAATAGATCTATATATCTACCATCTGTAGATAAAAATCCCTTAATTAACCCAAATGTATCTCATTAGTGTTTCCTCTAGGCAGGCATATACACAGGTGTTTTTCAAATAAGCTGGCCTCACATTATTACATATTGTTTTGTAATCTGCTTCCACCCTTCCTTCCCACACTGCAATTTATCAGAATATTTCTTTTTTAAAAGTGGTTCTCAAAGTTTACTGAGCATTAGAATTACCTGGAAGGCTACTGAAAACACAAAATGTGGAATTCTCAGTCGTTTCTGATGCACTAGCTCTAGGGTAGAAATCCAAAATTTGCATTTCTAACAAGTTTTTTGGATCACTGGTGCTGCTGGTTTAAGGAACACATATTGAGAACCACAGTTGTACCATAACTTGTTTTAATGGCTGTATTCTATTATGGCTATTTTCTATCTATATTCTATTCAGATGTAGCAAGACAATAGACATTACAGCTGTTACCAATTTTTCACTCTTATAAACAATACTATAATAAATATTTTTGCATATTTCTTTTTTTTTTTTTTTTAACAAAGAGCTTTATGGGCTAGGCATGGTGGTTTACTCCTATAATCCCAACACTTTGGGAGGCTGAGACAGGAGGATAGTTTGAGGCCAGGAGTTCGAGACCAGCCTGGGGAACATCATAAAACTCTGTCCCTACCCCAAAAACAAGTAAAAGCTTTATGGAGATATAATTCACATGCCATCAAAATATACCTTTTAAAAGTATGCAGGTCTTTGATTGTTTCTTCAGGATAAATTCTAAAAAGCGGAATTGCTTGGTCAAAGATTATAAACATTTTTAAGGTTTTCAATACATATTGACCAATCAACTTAATTACATTCACATAGCAGAGGGTAAGAATCTCATTTTCTGATTTCTTAGAGCAACCTAGAGTAATAAAATTTTAAAAACAGCTTTACCAATTTAAAAGGAGAAAAAATAGGGTCATATCATTTCTTTTGTTTGTATTTCCTTAACATCAATTGAGGTTGAACACTTCCCCCTATATATTTATTTGGCATTAGTCTTTATGATTTTGTAAATTGCTCTGCCTCAGGCAGGATATTTGTACAGGTATCAGGTATAGCACAAGACCATAGGACACAAGTCATCTTCATGGTAGACTAATGGACGCAGAATATCATATGTAAAATATCATTTCCCTACAATTCTCATTGAATGCTAGCATTTCTCTCTCCATTCTCTCTCTTTCTCTCTCTCTCTCTCTCTCTCTCTCTGTGTCACACACACACACACACACACAAAATTGTGAAGGACTTTTAGGCCCTGGGGAACCTGAATTACAAACAATTCAGTACAATTGTGAAACTCCCACTAAGGATTAAGAACAGACACATTGAGTCAGTTTCACTGCTAACAGCCATCAGCCCTTTGAATTTAGTTAAAGCATAAGCGAGATCATGTTTCTTTAGTTGATTTTAAAGGGAAAGGGTTATTTGACTTAAGTTAAATAGTTTTTCCGTCCTGTTTTCTCTTCTGGTCTGGAAGCATGCAGATTCAATCTGGTAGACTGCACAGAGAAAGCTGGAAGGAAAAAGATCCAGGGAGAGAGTGGTAGCTGCTCATCCGTGCCACCACAGAAGCCACACAGGGAAAGCTTTGGTGAAGAATTCTGTGTTCTTGGGTCTTTGGTATTCACAGGATCAGGGTGAGAGTCATATACATTTTACAGTAAAGGAGGGCTGGAGCCCAAAGCATCCAATACAAAGGTACTGTTAGTTCTAGGCTTCACCCTGAGATGCAGTGAAAGCTGTCCAGAATTTTAAAGAAGAGTTTGTTTGTTTTAGAGACAGAGTCTCACTTTATCGCCCTTGGTAGAGTGCCATGGCATCACAGCTCACCGCAACCTCAAACTCTTGGGCTCAGCCTCCCGAGTAGGTGGGACTACAGGCCCCTGCCACAATGGCCAGCTATTTCTTGGTTATAGTTGTCATTGTTGTTTGGCAGGCCCAGGCTGAGTTTGAACCTGCCAGTCCCAGTGTATGTGGCTGGTACCCCAGCCACTGAGCTACAGGCACTGAGCCTAGATTTCATTTTCCTAAATTTCTTCTGAATCAATACAAGGTGAGTGTCCCGTTAGACCCACAGGATTAGAAATTACATTACTTTGTTCTGTCCTACTGAGTGCCGATCCCCTAAAAGGCATGTTTTATGAAAATTTGTAAATCATCTTTTCTTCACCCTTCACACTGTCTTCCTGAGGGATACCTGCTCCCATGGCTCCAAATTCCATCCTAAGGCTCCCACCCAAACGTCATGTCTCCATTTGAAAGCTTGCTCCTCGGCTGCCTTGATAAACACCTTCTGGGATTTGTTTTCCCTGGAAGGACCAATAGACAGATGATTCCAATCTAACCTATTTATTTATTTATTTGTTTATTTTTGAGACAGTCTCACTCTGTTGTCCCGGCTAGAGTGCTGTAGTGCCATAGCTCACAGCAACCTCAAACTCTAGGGCTTAAGCGATTCTCTTGCCTCAGCTTCCCAAGTAGCCAGGATTACAGGTGCCCGCCAAAATGCCCGGCTATTTTTAGAGACTGGGGCCTCACTCTGGCTCAGGCTGGTCTCGAACCGGTAAGCTCAGGAGATCCACCCTCCTTAGCCTCTCAAAGTATTGGGATTATAGACGTGAGCCACCGTGCCCGGCCTCAACCTGACCTGTTCAAAACCAAGCTCGGTATCTCCCTCCATCTCAAACTTCCTCTTCTTAGAGCTGTTATTTCAGTCAATGGTGGTGCCGTTTCCGGTAGAAAATCACAGTGTGATCTGGATACTTGCTATTCATTTGGTCCCTGATCCTGCCCCTGCCCCTGCACCAGACCCTGTCTTATAGTGAGTCCTGTGGTCTCAGCGGCTCAGGCTCAGACCTTCCGATCTCCTGCCCTGGCCTTCAGCCCCCCCAGCTGGCCTGCCTTCATTCTAATCCACTTCCGCCTCCCTTGCTGGCCCCCAGGAGTGTCTTCCCACTGAAGAAATCTGATAATGTCACTCTGGGCCTGAAGAGGCTGGCCAGAGGAACCATCTACATTCTTCAGCACAGGCATTAGTGCTTTCCCTACCAGGTTCCTGTCTCTCTCCCTCCCTTCCCCGCCCCCTCCCTCTGAGCTCTGCTCCTTCACATTCCCTCTCTGTTCCCAGAACAAGTGTTATTTTTAGCCATTTACCCCTCCAGGTTGTGTGCAGGTTCCTCCCTCTTATTTGTTACAAAATCTCTTCCTGACCCTTGAATAATGCCAGCTGAAATGAATCACCTCCTTCAGGAATTCATGCTCTCATTCAACATATTTGAGTATTAAATATTTGTAAAAAAAACTGTAAAAAACAACACCCCAAACTGTAAAAACAGAAATCAAGCAGACAGAATTTCTGTTTTCATGGAGCCCTCAGTTTTTCTGGAAGCCTTTCTTGACACCTTTGGCAACTAATAGTTTTCTCCTTCCTCTCATAGCATTCCGTCCCATTGTTATCAGAGCAGTTAACAAGCCACAGCCTACTCTAATTGTCCATGGACATGCCCGAGGACTGGATCCCTGATAAGACCCTGGGCCCCTGTGGTCAGAGCTGGAGGGGCTGCAGTAATTAGTGTGGGCTCTAGAGCCAACTACCTGGGTTCAAACTTCTCTGCCATTTACCAGCTCCTGGAATCTTGAAAACATTTCTTCCTCTCTCTATGCGTTGGTCTATTCCATTGTTTAATGAACATAATAGTGTAACCATAAAGTTGTAAGGATTAAAGGAGTTAATACGTGAAAACAATTAGCACAAAATATAGTAGGTGTTCCACTTTTATTAATTCCATTATGGTGCCTAGTAATAGAAAGCCCTCAATAAAAGTTGACCGAGGGGATAGACATTATTTAAATATAGTAAGTCCTATAGATAGTCCTATTTATCGAGTCAAAGGCAGCATCATTTCATTCGTAAGAATGAGAATGGTGAGGAGAGGGCAGTGGTTCTCAAGCTTTTAGTATGCTTTAAAATCTCTTAGGGAACTATTACAAATTTACATTTCTGTCCCCTTTCTAATTTAGTGATTTTGGGGGTAGATCTCAGAACCTGGATTTCTAATAAACACTATGTGGACAGAGTGGTTGGATCATTCTTTGACAAACCACAGCCCTGGACAGATAATCTAGGACTCCTTTCCACACTGAGGGTATCAGAACATCACCTGCCCCTGTATGGGGACGGGAGAAGTCCTGCTGACAAGGGGCCACAGAACCAAGGGATCCCCACAGGATTTTCTGTAAAGACCTTTGGAAAGGGAAATCCACGATGTGGAGATCAGCACCTAGGACTGAGCAATAAAGTCGTGCTGGCGTGGGGAGTGATCCTCTTGGGTTATTTCACAAGAACTAGCATCAAAGCCGTGGTATTTAGGGGGCCTTGGTGTTGTTGTTCATATTGGAGCTTCACCATAAATTTCATGTTGGGTTGATCTATCTTGATTAACCTGTCATAAATTACCTTTGTGACTTTCTGCAGTTAACTTCTTTATACAACGTGTTAGAGTTTCTCTGAGATTCTCCCAGCCCTGTTGTTTGGACTCTCATGCAGTTCAGACTGAAGGCCTGGAACCCTTAGTGCCTTCCTGAGAGAGAGCAGTCTACTCTGTACCAACCATGGGGTCTGTTTCCAAATATGCATCCATAGCCGTACGCCTGGATTTCTAAAGGTGAAGAGAGAGTGCCAGCACCACTACATATCCCCAGCCAGCATTCAGCTCTTATAGGAACTCAAAAGCAGGCGGAAACAAAGAGCCATTCTCCCCACCACTCCCCCTTCAGCAAACCTGCTCCATCTAGCACTTTCCCTAAGGCTGCATTTTCCCCACTCTCAGACCCTGGGGATGGGGAACACAAAAGGTGGGTACTTGAGCTACTCGTTCTTAAAAGGGTTTTGCTGAGGCCACCTGTTGGAAATAACCTGGTCATGCCCTTGGCTGCAAACTGAAAAGGTGCTGTCAGTAGCGAGTACATGGTTGGTTTTCAGAGAACACACAGGAACTTAAGCATCACACAGCAGCCCCTTTCTACACCATGTTCTAAGCGCAGCACTGTGCCCAAGTCTGACAATACAGTGCCTGGTTGGCCCGTGTTTTCTAGCTTTTTGCAAACAAGGGAATCCCAGCTTTTGATTATTTCTCCCTCTTCTGCCCATATCATGTGGTGACAGATTCTTCCTCCAAATTGCATTAAGTAATATTTACCGTTTCTCCATTTAAAAAGTAATCAAAGACACAGATAACGGCTAATCAATGCTGCTCATCTTCACCAGAGTGCCAGTGTAATCATTTTTATCATTCCGGTGAAAAGCAGAGAAAATTGTCCTCTCAGTGAGTTTACTCAGTCTTATCACAGACACAGTTTACTTTCTGATAAAGCGTTTTGGAAAACAGAAGTTAGCTCAAGAGCCTCGATTACGTCTTGAACTGTACATTTTCACAGGAATCTGGCTAAGCAGGAGGAGCACAGGTTCCCTGTCTTAACAAAGAAGGGTCAGACACACGGCTGATGGGTGGATGACCAGGTGGGGAGGAACAGAAGGATTTCTGGACTGAAGGACGGGGCTGAAAGGTATGGAGAGAAAGGACAAAGGAGGACTGTGGCTTCTATACCTAGTTTCTACTCTTTTGTGTGTTTGTTCGTCTGTCACCCTGGGTCAGTGCTGTGGTGTCAGCTTAGCCCATAGCAACTTCGAACTTCCTGGGCTCAAGCAATCCTCTTGCCTCAGCCTCCTGGGTAGCTGGAAGTACTGGCGCCACTCACCATGCCCAGCTAATTTTTCTCTTTTAGTAAGAGATGGAGGTCTTGCTCTTGCTTAGGCTGGTCTCAAACTACCGAGCTCAAGGAATCCACCCACTTCAGCCTTCTAGAGTGCTAGGATTACAGGCATGAGCCACACAACTGGCCTCCATATATGTTTTTAAAAATGAATTAATGGGAGGCGGTGCCTATGGCTCAGTGAGTAGGGCACCGGCCCCATATATCGTGGGTGGCAGGTTTGAACCCAGCCCCAGTCAAACTGCAACAACAACAAAAATGAATTAATGGGCTGGGTACTACGTCTCACACCTGTAATCCTAGCACTCAGGGAGGCAAGGTGGGTGGATTGCTTGACGTCAGGAGTTGGAGACCAGCCTGAGCAAGAGTGAGGCCCTGTCTCTACTAAAAACAATTAGCTGGGTGTTGTGGCAGGCACGTGTAGTCCCAACTACTTAGGAGGCTGAGGCAAGAGAATCACTTGAGCCTAGGAATTTGAGGTTCCTATGAGTATGACACCATGGCACTCCAGCCTGGGCAACAGAGTATGACTCTGTCTAAAACAAACAAACAAACAAAAAATAATTAATGAACATATGTGTAAGTAAATGTCATGTAAAGGACAGTGTCATGGGCTAATCTTACTGGAGTTAGATGATATCTCAAAGTGGTTTTGCATTTCTCTGATGACTAACGATGATGAGCATTTTTTCACGTGTCTGTAGGCCATGCACCTGTCTTCATCAGAGCACACATCAAAAAAATCACAAAACTACAGATGTTGGCAGGGATATGGAGAGAAGGGAATATTTCTATACTGCTGGTGGGAATGCAAGCTACTACAAATTTTTTGGAAAAAAGTTCGGAGAATACTCAAGGAACTAAAAGTAGACCTACTGTTCAAACCTGTAATTCCTCTACTAGGTATATACCCAGGTGATCAAAAATTATTTTATAACAAAGACATCT
>CAUYRH010051911.1:0-10747 GCA_963574655.1 Perodicticus potto
CTTGGGTAAAGTGCCATGGCATCACAGCTGACAGCAACCTGCAACTCCTGGGCCCGAGCCTATTACTATTATTACTATTTTCTTAGAGACAGAGTCTCACTTTATCGCCCTCAGTAGAGTGCTGTGACATCACAGCTCACAACAACCTCCAGCTCTTGGGCTTCGGCGATTTTCTTGCCTCAGCCTCCCGAGTAGCTGGGACTACAGATGCCCGCCACAACGCCCCGCTATTTTTTGTTGCAGTTTGGCTAGGGCCAGGTTTGATCCTGCCACCCTCAGTATATGGAGCCGGTGCCCTACCCACTGAGCCACAGGCACTGCCCGGAGATGGTATTTTTTATTTTTTTATTTTCTTATTTTATTTTTTGGGGGGTTTTGTAAATCATTTATTATGATTGAAAGGGAAGAAAATGATAGAAGACAAATATTACAATTAAACTTGTACCATTATTCTCTTGTAACCAATCATAATAACACACCTTGGATTTTTTAAATGGCTATATAATTTCCCAGAAAATAAAAATTTCACTCATCAGTTACAGAAAATTTATTTCTTTCTATCAAAATATTTTATCTCTGCTCTATCAAAAATAAATGCCAAGTCTAAGGTACTACGGTTTAAGCTAAACTTTCATTACCTGTTTAAATTAGAAGACGGGGGAGGAGCTTACGAGATGGTAAATAAACTATTGCCTGAGAATAAAGCCCTCACACATAAGGAGATGGTATTTTTAAAATTTATTCTTTTTATTTTTTTGAGACAGAGTCCCACTCAGTCACCCTGGATAGAGTGCCGTGGCATCATAGCTCACAGCAACAAACTCGGGCTCAGGCCATCCTCTTGCCTCAGCCTCTCGAGTAGCTGGAACTACAAGTACCCCCCACAACAGCTGGCTATTTTTAGAGACAGGATCTCACTCTTGCTCAGGCTGGTCTCAAACTCCTGAGCTCAAGCAATCTGCCAGCCTCAGCCTCTCAGAGTGCTAGGATTACAGGTGTGAGCCAGTGTGCCCAGCCTGGAGATAGTATTTATTACTTATCATTGTTCCCATTTCATAGATGGGGAAGGTGAGGTTCTCAGGGGTGAAGTGACTTGCTTGAGATTACACAAGGAAGGGGGCAGATTTGAGCTCAGATTCTTACTTGGAATCCGCTGATTAGCTGATGCATGGTCCTAGTGGCTGCTCATTTATGTTTTACTCTCATGCATTCATTCTGTTCAACAATGAATGAATATGTATTGAGTGTGGTGTCCTATGTACTTAACCAGGTACTAGCCATTCAGTGGTGAAAGAAACAGGCTTTCTCCTTGTCCCTGGGAGCTTCCAGGCAATGGATCTGTCCAGCATTTAGCCACCACTGCCATAACCACAACATGGTACTATGTGCTGGACATTGCGCCAGGCTCCTTATGTTGACAGGTGCACTTCACCTTCATAGGAGCACATTTCACAAAGGTAAGGTGAGGCTGCACGGGGGCTGAAAGCTGCCAGCCAAGGTCCCCTAGTGAGTGTGTGATAGAGCTGGGATTCAAATGCACAATTCTAAATGTGGCTCTCTCTCTTCCTGCCTCCCTTCCCCAGCTCCACCCACAGCAGGATATCTGGTGTCACCTCTATCAGCAGTTCCATCGGAGACTAGGCTGCCACTGCTGCCTGCTCCCTGGGTGTTGGGTGACTGGCTGCCATCTCCCTTGTTCCACTTGGCCCTGACCCAGGTGGGGCACCTCTGCTGGTTCCAACAGAGCCCGGGATCACTGTCTCTGCCCCCTTGCCAACCCTGTGTCATTGGCTCTGTCCATCTGGGCCAGCAGGGCCTGGGCATTTGCGGCCCCTCCCCCTCACACCAGGTGGCCTGGTAAGCCACAAAGCTGGCTTGGCTCCCTTGGGTACCTCTGGATAGGGCTGGGGACAGGTGACAAATCACCTTTTTACATCATCTTCCTTCCTGACAAACAGGGTCAAGACAAGTCTAACAGGTAGCAACCAGGTCATGAAACCACCACCTGAGGGCTGCGGGAGAGAGGGCCCCCTAGATTGCTCTGGTGGTGGGTAGTCTGTGAGGCAGTAGCACACAGGTGGGTGCCCCAGGCCTGTGTGAGCTCTAGATCCCTGAACTCCCCTGTTCTCCCTTGAACCCTCTCACTGCCCAGCCCCTAGGCCTCTCAACCATTGCTCAGTTGGGCTATGGCAGTGGAGGCTTGAGCTCTGTTCCAGACCTCTGTTCTAGACCTCTCCAGGGGCTTCACTGAGAAGACATTATGCCCCCTTTGGCAGAACTTGCAGAATATATGTGGGAATTTTTGACATAAAATAATATGCAGAGCATGTGCAAATAAGCCCATCTGTCTGTGTGCATGGCCGGCTGGGGCACCATGGTCTGCAGGGAGATCAGGCATGCCTGCAGGGTCTAGGAGGTAGGGGGAGTGGAGAGAAGAGCAGCCCTGAGAGCTTTACTACAAGTTGATTTCCATTACCTTCTCCTTGTCTTGCAACCATACAGGTCTTTGAAAATGCCCTTGCTTTTTGTGGTGGTGGTGTTTCTGAGACAGAAGCTCACTGTTGCCCCAAGCTAGAGTGCCCTGGTGTCATAGCTCACAGCAACCTCAAACTCCTGGGCTCTAGTGATCCTCCTTCCTCAGCCTCCTGAGTAGGTGGGACTATAGGTGCCTGCCATAAAGCCCAGCTAGTTTTTCTATTTTTAGTAGAGATGGGGGTCTTGCTCTTGCTCACACTGGTTTCCAACTCCTGAGCTCAAGCAATCCACCTGCCTTAGCCTCCCAGAGTGCTGGGATTGCAAGTGTGAGCCACTGTACCTGGTAATCCTTGATTTTTGGTATGAAGATATTCTGGGTTCCTCAAGGCTGGTCTCATCCATCTCTCCAAAGAGCTGTGACGTTTTATATAAATACATTTTTTATTAGGTCATAATTCATATACCATAATATTCACTCTTTAAAAATGTAAGCTCAAGGCCGGGTGCAGTGGCCCATACCTGTAATCCTAGCACTCTGGGAGGCCGAGGCAGGTGGATTGCTAGAGCTCACAAGTTCGAGACCAGCCTAAGCAAGAGCTAGACCCCGTCTCTAAAAACAGCTGGATACTGTGGCGGGTGCCTGCAGTCCCAGGTACTTGGGAGGCTGAGGCAAGAGAATCCCTTAAGCCTAGGAGTTTGAGATTGCTGTGAGCTGTGATGCCAGGTCACTGTACCAAGGGTAACAAGTGAGACTCTGTCTCAAAAATAAATATATTAAAATGTACAGTTCAGTCTCTTTAGCATATTTACAGTGTTGTATAGCCATCACCACTGTCTAATTCCAGAATGTTTCCATCACTCTGAAAAGAAACCCTTTTTGATATATTTAAAGTATTGTACAGGCATCATCACTATCTAATTCCAGAACATTTCCATCACTCTAAAAAGAAAGCCTGTGTCCATTAGCAGTTACTCCCCAATTCCCCTTCTCTCAGAAAACTTTCTGTTTCTGTAAATTTGCCTATTCTGGGCATTTCATATAAATAGAATCATATAAATCTTTTGTGACTGGCTTCTTTCACATAATATCATTTTTTTTTTTTTTTGAGATAGAATCTCACTATGTCTCCCTTGGTAGTGTGCCGTGGCGTCACAGCTCACAGCAACCTCAAACTCTTGGGTTTAAGCGATACTCTTGCTTCAGCCTCCCGAGTAGCTGGGACTACAGGCGCCTACCAGAATGCCCAGCTATTTTTTGTTGCAATTGTCATTGTCATTTAGCTGGCCCAGGCAGGGTTCGAACCCCCAGCCTCGGTGTATGTGGCTGGCGCCGTAACCACTGTGCTACGGGTGCTGAGCCCTAATATCATGTTTTTAAGGTTCATCCATGTTGTAGCATATAGCTCCTTCATTCGTTTGAATGGCTGAATAATATTCCATTGTAGGAATAGAAAATGTTTACTCGTTCACCCCACTGAGTTGTTTCTATGTTTTAGTTTTTGTGAATAATACGTTTATTCTTTGAGCATTTATGTACAAGCTTTTCATTTTTGTTTGATATATACATCTAGGAGCACAATTTCTGGGTCATATGGTAACTCTATGTTTAACCTGCGGAGGAGCTGCCAGGCGGTTTTCCTGACTGCAGTGTTTTATTAATATATTTCCACTGGCAATGTGTGAATGTTCCAGTTTCTCCTCATTTGTTGTTGCTTGTCTTTTTTTTTTTTTTTTTTTTTGCAGTTTTTGGCCGGGGCCAGGTTTGAACTCACCACTTCTGGTATATGGGGTTGGTGCCCTACTCCTTTGAGCCACAGGCGCCGCCCACAGGCTGCTTGTCTTTTTGATCATAGCCATACTAGTGGGTGTGAAGTGGTACCTCTTTGAGGTTTTGATTTGCAGCTTCCTGAAGACTAATAACACTGAGAATCTTTTCATGTGTTTATTGGCCTTTTGTATATCTTCTGTCTGTCCACATACTTTGCCTAATTTTCAGTTGCATAACTGTCTTTTTATTGTTGAACTTTCAGTATTCTTTTTTTTTTTTTTTTTGAGACAGAGCCTCAAGCTGTCACCCTGGATAGAGTGCCATGGCATCACAGCTCACAGCAACCTCCAACTTCTGGGCTCAAGCGAGTCTCTTGCCTCTGCGTCCCAAGTAGCTGGGACTACAGGCGCCCACCACAACGCCTGGCCATTTTTTGGTTGCAGCCGTCGTTGTTTAGCGGGCCCAAGCTGGATTAGAACCCGCCAGCTCAGGTGTACGTGGCTGGCACCTTAGCCCATTGAGCCACAGGTGCCGAGCCAAACTTTCAGAATTCATTTTGGGTATTAGATATATGATTTGTAAATATTTTTTCCCATTTTGTAGGTTATTTTTTCCCTGTGGATCCATGTATGGGGAGTGTCTTTAGAGACTCCAGTCTGGGTGTTAGAGGCATTATACTTATTAAATTGTAGAAACCAACTTAGAACCCATCCAGTTGCCTCAGGAGCTCTGAAGAAGAGGGCTTTGGGCTGCAGGGACCAGCCTTGCCTAATCGCCCTGCATTACAGTAGCACTTAAGGACAGACGAGGGAAGTGACTTGCCCAGGGCCACATATCCTGGTGGCTTGGTGGATGTAGGACACTAGAGCCAGTTCCCCAATTTATTTCCACTATTCCTCTAGGGGTCCTCACCCCAGTTGAGCTCACCCACTCCAAGTCTCCAAACCCAGCCACTGCCTTTACCTGGGTGTCCCCCACTCTGCTCTTTTGCTCTCAGCCTCTCTCCTCCTTCAAGGCCTTCATTGGCTGACCCAGCTGGCAGGGAGGGGCTTATCCTCTTAGGAGGACTTCCTGTGGTACCTAGGGGGTAGGGAGTGGACACCAGCATCCCGACAGATTGTCCATGGTCCCATTTGGGAAAATCTTGGTTCAGCCAAGGTTAAGTTTTCTTTACTCTAAGACTCATCAGAGTCTTTAACATGCCGTTGTTGTGTATTGTGAGTATCAAGGAATTTAATTGCCAATATGTAGAAGCAATCAAGATGTCCTTCAGTAGGTGAATGGATAAACTGTGGCACATCCAGATGATGGAATATTATTCAGTGTTCAAAAAAATGAGCTATCAAGCCATGAAAAGACATGGCAGAATCTTAAGTGCACATTACTAAGTAAAAGAAGGCAATTTAAAAAGTCTACATACTGTATGATTTCAACTGTATGACATTCTAGAAGAGGTAAAACTGGGGAGATAATAAAAAGATAGTGTTTGCCAGGGGTTGTGGGGAAGGAATGAGTAGGCAGAGCACAGAGGGTTTTTCGGGCAGAGCAGCTATGCTGCGTGACAGTGCAGTGGTGGACTCTGGGTGATGATGGTGTGCAGTGTAGGTTGGTCACTAGTAACAAATGTACCACACTGACACAGGATATCGAGGCTAGGGGTCTATGAGAACTCTCTGTACTTTCTTTTTTCTTTTTCATTTTTTGTTTTTTTTTTTGCAGTTTTTGGCCGGGGCTGGGTTTGAACCCACCACCTCCGTCATATGGGGCTGGTGCCCTACCCCTTTGAGCCACAGGCACCGCCTACTTTCTTTCTTTCTTTTTTTTTGTGAGACAGAGTCTTACTACACTGCCTTTGGTAGAGTGCTGTGGCATCACAGCTCACAGGAAGCTCAAACTCTTGGGCTTAAGCAGTTCTCTTGCCTTGGTCTCCCAAATAGCTGGGACTACAGGTGCCCACCACAACGTCCGGCTATTTTTTTGTTGCAGTTGGCTCCAGCTGGGTTCGAACCCACCAGCTTTGGTGTATGTGGCTGGCGCCATAACCACTGTGTTATGGGTGCCCAGCCTCTCTGTACTTTCTGATTAATTTTGCTGTGACCTTAAAACTGTTCTGAGTGGCCAGGTATTGTGGCAGGTGCCTGTAGTCCCAGCTACTAGGGAGGCTGAGCAGAAGGATGGCTTGAACCCAGGAGTTTGAGTTTGCTGTGAGCTAGGATGACACCATGGCACTCTAGCCTGGGTAATAGAGTGAGTCACAAAACAAAACAAAAAAGAACGGCTGTAAAAAATAAAGTCTGTCAATTTAAAAATATTAGTGCATGGTCATGCCTGTAGCTCAGGCAGCTAAGGCGCCAGTCACATACAGCAGAGCTGGCGGGTTTGAATCCAGCCTGAGCCTGCCAAACAACAATGACAACTACAACCTGGGCATTGTGGTGGGCACCTGTAGTCCCAGCTACTTGGGAGGCTGAGGCAAGAGAATTGCTTAAGCCTAGGATTTTGAGGTTGCTGTGAGCTGTGACACCATAGTACTGTACCCAGGGTGATTACTTGAGGCTCTGTCTAAAAAAAGTAAAAAATAATGGCTCGGCACCTGTGGCTCAACGGGCTAAGGCGCCAGCCACGTACACCTGAGCTGGCGGGTTCGAATCCAGCCCAGGCCCGCCAAACAACAATGATGGCTGCAACCAAAAAATGGCCGGACGTTGTGGTGGGTGCCTGTAGTCCCAGCTACTTGGGAAGTGGAGGCAGGAGATTCGCTTGAGCCCGGGAATTGGAGGTTGCTGTGAGCTGTGATGCCACGGCACTCTATCCAAGGTGACAGCTTGCGGCTCTGTCTCAAGAAAAAAAAAAAAGAAAAAAAAAAAGGAAAGCTCAGGCACGTGGTGTACAGAGGAAGGGCCCGGTAAGAACAGAGGCTGTGAGGTGGGCCAGCCCCAGCCGTGACAACCCTTGCCACTGTGTTAATGGGTGTAGATTTTAGTGTCAAGAGCAATAGAAAGTCATGGAAGAAACCGAAGCAGAGGAATGACATATGAGATTGTATTTTTTTTAACTATAAAAAATGACTTTCTTGTAATAAATAATGCAAGCAAGCTCCAAATAGCCACATCCTTTCCCTGAAAGAAACAATTGTTGCTAACTTCATTTGTAGCCTTTCAGAGACTTTTTTACATATAAAGCATATATGCACACCTTATATGTCCATAAATATTTATCTTAAAAGCCAAATGGTAGTGTACATTGCCCATGATTCTAAACCTTATTTTTAAAAAAAAACAAACATAATAACATATCTTGGAAAGTGTTTTGTGTTTGTACACACTAGGCTGCCTCATTTTTCATGGCTGCGTAGTTTTCCATTTTAAGGACACACCACAATGAATTTAACTTGTTTTCTATAGCTATATGTTTACTGCACCTAGACCTTCACTCTGGCCAGAGCTGCAGAGATCCCCTTTGTACTTTCTTCTTTGTGTGCTTACGCTGGTGTTTCTGTAGATGATCATCAGACGTAGTATTGCTTGGTCAAAGGCTGTGTGCACCTCACATTTTGATGGGATACGGTCACCCCTCTTCCTCATCATGGTTAAAGACAGCTAACATTTATTGCCCATCTACCAGGCATTAAATTAAATTAAGTGCCTTGTGTCTGTTACCTCATTGAATCCTTACAGCAACCCTATGCAGAAGGTTCTGTTAATTATCACCCCATTTTACAGACGAGAAAACTGAGGCATGAGGAAGTTTAGGCCTTAAGTGGCAGAGCGGGTTTGGAAACCAGGCGGTCTGACTGCAGCACCCAGCAGGCTCTTCACCACTCCCCGCTACGCTGCGTCTCTCCATTCACGCTTCCCAGTATGTGAGTGAGAAGGGCTGTGTCCTCCACGCCGTAACTGCATGCTGTCTATCATTTTATGCTGTCTTTGAATTTGGCATCTGCATTTCTCTGTCTGCGAGAGAAGCTGAGCAGACATCTTCATACTTTTGAGCCTCACTTGTGTTCAGATGTAAGCTGGGCAGCACAGGCGTGCTTCCCAGAGTGGAGAACGGGTGGATCTGGGTGCACCGGAGGCCAGGAGCCAGGGTGATGTGTCAGAGATGCACGGCCTGGGCTCCCACACTGCCCACTCATATCAGAGAAAGCTGGGAGACAGCCCCTGGCCTCTAGGGCCTCTGCCCCTGGACTCTTCCCACCATTCCCTCACGGTCTGGGTGACCCCTTTTCCATCCTGTGCGGCTCCTGACGGCCCTGGAGCCCGCTGCCTCGCCCTGCTTCTCTGCTTTCCATGTGCATGGCCCTTGCTTCCTCCATCGCTCCAGTTTTCCCTGCCCTACACTGCTGCCTGGGTCACCCTTGAAACTATTTCCTGTGCTCTGCACTTTGCCACCGTAAAGCCCTCCCCTGCTTCTTCCCCCAACAACTGTTCTGGGGAGAGAAGGACAGAGGACACTAGTTGCCCACCCGAGTTTCAAGCTCCAGCCTCCTAAATATCACCATGAACACCACAGTGAAGCAGCAGAGCCGGGTCCCACTCACGTCACCACCTCAGGCCTGGGCCGGCCATCGGAGAGCATCCCATGACGTTAGTTTAGATAATGTCTTAACCAGCAGGTAGCCCGAGTCAAGCAGGCTGGACTGGTACTTGGTGAGCCCAGTCTGGTCGTACGGCAGCTGTTGTTCCAAGCAAATCAAGAAGTGTCTCGTGCCAACTCCAAGGGAATTTTACCTACAAAAGGAAATTCCTGTGATTCTATATAAGCAGTGAAATTAGACTCATCGGCAATTAGATTGCATTAGGGTAAAGTAGAGCAAGAAATTGACTTGGAACAGATCAAGAGCCCAATGAACATAGCATATAATAACAATCTTTCAGGAAAAAATATATATAATCTATAATACGCCAAAGTTTTAGTGGCCATTTGGGATTCCATGCGTTTGGCAGCTGAAGCCTGCATTAACGTTGGTGAAATCTATTTTTTTCTAGTGCAAGTTTTATGTTTGGCCACGAGGTGGCAGTCGTTACCGCAAAGTAATTTTTATTTCTCTACCAACTCCTGGCAAGCTCAAACTCCTGAACTCAAGGAATTCTCCTGCCTCAGCCTCCTGAGTAGCTGGTGCTATAGGCGCCCTCCAACAATGCCCAGCTATTTTTAGAGACAAGGTCTCAGTCTTGCTCAAGCTGGTCTCAAACCTGGGCGCTTGGGCAATCCACCTGTCTCAGCCTCCCCGAGTGCTGGGATTACAGGCGTGAGCCACCGCACCCGGTAAGCAAAATCTCTGTGGGGGTCAAAAAAGAGGAATACTTTGTACATAGGCAGCGCTGCTCAAAAGTGAGTAAATCCAGTGTGGTAACGAACCCCTCCTTCCCCACACCAAAGAAGAACGTCCTGGGCCCCTGTGACCAGCATAGACGCCCCCCCCTTTGGCGGGGATAGCAAACACCCAGAAAGCAGGAGTTTTAGAGTTCCTTTCGTTGTTGGCAAACAGAAAGCAATAAGCCAATTTCAAACATGAGTTAATGTGTCAAGTTTGCTACATAGGTTTATGAACCCCATAAATTATTCCTCCTAAGTTTTTTCATAATCTCTTGCAAGTGTGTAGTTAAATGGCATTCTGGTGCATTTCCAATAGCATTGCTAATCCTAATAACTTGTGAATAATTTGATAATCTGGTCAAAATTCATAAAAATGTTTATATGTTTAGATCCGTTGATTTTATTTCTGATAATCCAGCCTATGAAAATACTATGTATAAAAGATGTTTAATTTTTACTGCATTATTTTTACTTTTTTTTTTTTTTTTTTACCAGCATCTCTTTAACCTTGTCCCTCCTTCCTTCTAGCCTCTGGTAACCACCACTCTACTCTCTGCTGGTAGGAGTTTGACCTTTGCCGATTCCACTTGCAGCCTTTGTCTGTCTCTGCCGAGCTTATTTTGCATAACAGACTGTCCTTCAGGCTCATCCTGTTGCAAATGACAGGACCTCCTTTCATGACAGAGGCTGAGCGGCTGTTCTCTTGGGTCTGTCCTCCACATTGTCTTTGTCCACTGGTGAACACTCAATGATTACGAATCTTGGCTGTTGTGACGAATGACGCAGTGATCGTGAGTGGGCAGGTAACCTCTTCGGCCTGCGGGTTTCATCTCCTGGGGCTGTGTACCCAGTAGTGGAATTGCTGGATCCTATGGCAGCTCTGTTTTGAATGTTCTGAAGACCGTCCATACTGTTTTCCAAAGTAGCTGTGCTAATTTACCTTCTCATCAACAGTGGGCCAGAATGCTTGTTATCTTTGATCTGTTGTTTTCTTTTCCTTTTTTTTGGAGAGACAGAGTCTCACTTTTTCACCCTAAGTAGAGTGCTGTGGTGTCACAGCTCACAACAACCTCCAGCTCCTGGGCTTAGGCAATTCTCTTGCCTCCCGAGTAGCTGGGACTATAGGCGCCCGCCACAAGGCCTGGCTATTTTTTGTTGCAGTTTGGCCGGGGCTGGGTTTGAACC
>CAUYRH010051916.1:0-43472 GCA_963574655.1 Perodicticus potto
GTCCATCCTTGCCCCCCTGCCCCTTCCCTAGAGTTGAAATGGGTGCAAGTCTCCTGGCAGTAGAAGGCATGGGCAAAATGAGAGCAGGGCAGGCTTCAATGGGGCCAAGGGGGCTGGGAGAGGCAGCTGGACCAAAGCAACAGCCAGAGACAGGGAAGAATTTGGTGGCAGGGTTGGCCCCCCACCACCTAAGCTCTCCCCAGCCACTGGGCCTCCACTCCCAGTTACAGAGAGAGACAGAAATAGTGGGTAAATATATAAAAGGGCCCAGGGCCTATGCTCTCCTAGGAGCTGAGCCCAGGGACTTAATGCTACTGCTTAGTAGTCCCTGCTGCAGCAGTCCTCACTGCCAAGTGCAGTGCCAAGCTGGACTGGGCCAAGGGTGAGAGATGGCATGACTGGGGGTCCCAATACCTGGAGAGCAGTAAGCCACTCCTTCAAGAAGGGCTCACCAAAGAAACGGAGGCTTCACACATGTGCAAAACGCATTTGGTCAAGATCAACACGGTGTTTGTCTTTTCCATAAAAAATAAAAACAAACAATTGTTTTCTGTAGAACGAAAACAAAACTGAGAACACTTCTCTCTCCCTGTAGGATCAAGAAAGGGACGAAATACTGGTTTATATAATCCACTGTTGCATGTGGCCTGAAAATAACACTTTTTGTTAAAAAAGAAAAGAAAAATCAAGAAGAGCTTGAACACTCTTTTTGCTCCAGGGAGCTTGGATTTTCCTGCCAAAAGTAAAAAGTAAACTCAAGTCCATGGATATGTCTTTAAAAAGTAGCCAAACTGGCTGGGTCATCAGCAGAAAGGAGTGTCCTAGGAAAGGATGAGGCCCTGTCTGACCCCCAAAGCCACATGTCTGAGAGCAGAGGCCTCTCCAGCAACCTTTGCAGAGGGAGGCCTTGCCTGTGGGCCCTGCTCCCACAGGATGGTAAGGGCACTCAGCCATTGGTTAGGGGCACAGGCGACATCTTTGGGTTCCTCAGGCAAGAGGCAGCAGGCTTGGGCCCTCCCACGTGGCCCTGTGGAGGGCTGAGCAGGGGCCTGGTGCCATGCCCAGCAGTGTGCCAGGTCTCACGTGGACTCCAGCTTATTGAGTGGGAACAGGTTGTGGTTGGTGGGTGTAGAGAAGTAGAGCTGCTCACTGGGCTCATGGTTGTCACATGGGCTGCTTAGCCCCAGCTTCGCTCAAAGTCCAACAGCTGCCCCATGAAGTTGAAGTTGGGCGAGATGTTGGACTTTTTCCTCTTGACGAAGTCATAGGTGTCATTGAGTGACAGGGTTATCTTCTGCATCAGGTAGGCCACAGTGACTGTCACCGAGAGGCTGATGCCTGCCAGGCAGTGCACCAGGACACCACACTTCTTGGAGCGGGCCTCGTCAATGAAGCTGATGGCCTGAGGGAAGAACTGGGAGAGGTTCTGGCCCCAGTGGTCAGAGATGGGGATCTGCTTGTAGGTGAACTCACCACCATGCTCGAAGGCATTGGGTAAGTTGGGTGTGACATTGAGGATATACTTGATGCCGTACTTGCCAAGCACGTCCAGGTTGGTGGAGTCCTTGGCACAGCCGAGGTAGAGGTAGGGCAGGATCTTGGAGGTAGTGGGCCTGGCAGCCGTCGTCGCGCAGCTTCTGTAGCAGCAGACCGAGCACCGAGGCTGGAGCGCCGGGTTCGGGCTGCCCCTTGGCCGTGGCCTCGTCGTAGAGCAGCACGGTGGCCGCCTTGCAGCGCGTGGCGAAACGCTCCTTGTCGGCATGGTTGGGGATGATGGAGCGGATGGGCAGGTTGCCCTTGCGCAGACGGCGCAGCATGAGGCCGGGGCTGGCTAGGTTGATGGCCGTTTCGATGTGCGACGACTCGAAGAGCTCGTGCGGTCGTCAGTCTAGCAGCAGCAGCGACGCGCAGCAGCGCGCCTCCAGCTCCTCCTGTAGCCACTCCGCACTCCTGAAAGGCATGGCCCCTGCTCCAGTCGCCGGGCTCGCCCCAGTGCCCGCGTTGGACTCACACCCAGCACCGGACTCGGACCCCGCCCGGGTACCCCCAGCAGCCGCCGCCGCCCCCGAAGCCGACATGTGTGCCCGCGCTGGGAGGCCGCGGAGCTGGTTTTTCATGGGAAGAGCGGGCGGCCCGGGGCCGGGGCCGGACAGCCCTGCCCTGGGACGGCGCCCCGGCCGCGCGGGCCCCAGCCGCGTCTCCGGGCGCCCACCTCCCGCCGAGCTGCGCGCCTGCTGCCCGGGCCTCCCGGCCTCCCGGGCTCCGTCCCGCCCGCCCGGCCCTCCCAGAAGGTGATTTGACATAGACAAGGAGTAGAAGGTGATGTGAAGATGGAACCAGCGATTTGCATAACCAGCCAAGGGACACAGATAGCCACAATAAACTGGAAGGGAAAGGGACCGGTTCTCCTCCAGAGCAAGTGATGGAGGGTGGCCCTGCTGACATCGTTTCAGCTCAGTCATACTGACTCTGACGTCCAGAATGGTGAGAGAACAAATTCCTGTAGCTACAAATCACCCAGTTCACGGTAATTTGTTATGGCAGCCCCAGGAAAGGAATACACCTACTGCATAGACTGACACCTGCCTCCTGCTTTGACTCAGGGTCTGCTACGGGGACCTGGCTTCCAATAAGAGGCTTGGGACCTTCTGGAAAGTCGAGAGCCCACAAATCTGACCTCAGGGCCACGGGGTCCAGCTGTCCCCTGCTGACCAGAAAGAATTCCCAGCTGGAGGTGCCTGAACAGGTGTTCCCAGGTGTCCCCTGGCAGCATGGCGCCAGGGCCAATCTAAGCTGCCTTAAAAATGCAGGTCCCAGGCCCCTTGCAGGAACAATGAGTCAGAATCTCTGGGGGTGAGGATGAGGAGTTTGTGTTTCTATTAAGCTTTCCAAAGGCTTCTAATACCACTGGAGGGTGAGAACTACTGGCTTGAAGGGCTCTCCAAGTCACCATCTCCCTAGCCTGCAACCTTTCATCTCACCGCTGTCCCCTGGCAGGAAATGGAAGCTGTAGTTCACACTGAACACCCCTCTTTCCTCTCCAGGCCTCTTTGGCAGCCAAATCCCGATGCCACCATCCTTGGGGACTCATGGCCTTCTCTATGTTCCCTTTGATCTGCCCCTGGAGTTTGCCACTCCTCTCCTCAAAAGCCTCCCACACTCCCACTCAGAATAGAGTTCAAAACCTTTGGCCCCCAGTGATCTGATCTGCACCACCCTGGCCCTGCCCTCCTCTGATGCCACATGCTCCAAATACCCTGACAGACTGTTGCGGATTGAATTGTGTTTCCCCCCGCCCCACGTACATGTTCAAGTCCTCATTTCCTCGTACCTGTGAATTTGACCTTCGTTGGAAATAGGGTCTTTGCTGATGTCATCAATTAAGATGAGGTCATGCTGGTTAGGATGGGACTTAATTGCACGAGTGGTGTCTTTATAAAGAGGGGAGATGGACGTATAGACTCAGGGCCGACACATAGGGAGAAGGCTGGAGGGATGCTGCTGTAAGCCAAAGAGCACCAAGGACTGCAAGCCCCCAGATGCTGGAAGAAATAAGGAAGTGTCTTCCCCCAGAGCCTTCTTCAAGAGCATGAAGCTGCTGGCATCTCGGTTTTGGATTCATAGCTTTGGGAATCACGGGAGAGCACATTTCTGCTGTGCCCCAGTTTGTGGGAATTTGTTATGGCAGCCCCAGGAGACTGCCATGCAGGAGGCCCCTCTCACCGGGGTTTTGCTTTCTGTGGTTTCAGTTACCCATAGTACAGTACAATAAGATATTTTGAGACAAAGAGAGAATATTCATAAAACTTTTATCGCAGTATATTGTTATAATTATTCTATTTTAGTATGGTTGTTGTTAATCTCTTTACTCGGCCTGATTTATAAACTAAACCGTATGTATAGGAAGAAACATGGCATGTTGAGGTTTCAGGTATCCCCCGGGGGTCTACTATAGTTTCTATAGAAATGGAACCACTGATTTAGATAAAGAGGGGACCTCCCGGGAAACATAAGTAGTTCAGGGGACCTGAGGACTCGAGAACAGGCAGTATTCTAGGCCCTGGAGAGGGGTCTAGAGGAATTGCTGGAGAGGAGCAATTCCTGTTCTTGCAGAGCCGAGGTCCGAGGGTGGATGGACAATGAGAAGGAACCTCAAAGCAAACAAAGCATTGACAACAGCCAGAAGGTGCTTGTGTTAGTCTCCTGGGGCTACTGCTACAAGTCCCATAAACTGGGTGGCTTAGAACAACAGAAATTTATTCTCTCATTGTTCTGAAGGCCAGGAGTCCAAAGTCCAGCTGTTGGAGGGGCCTTGCTCCCTCTCTAAGTGCAGAGGCAATGATCTGTCCTAGGCCTGTCTCCCAGCCCCTATCAGCCTGGTGTCCCTTGGCCCACAGATACTCCTTGTTTCTGTGTCTCTTCACCTCATCTTCCCTCTGTACTTGTTTCTGTCTTTTGAAATGGACACCAGTCATATGAAGTTAGGGACCCACTCTACTTGAATATGAGCTTGTTTGAACTAATTACATCTATAATGACCCTATTTCCAAATAAAGGCATGACTAGTGGTTGGAGCTTCAACGTATTAATGGTGGTGGGACAGGTCAGCACTGAGCAGTGCTAGATGCTGTGCAGGAACAATTGGTTACCCTCCACACCCAACTCCTTGCCACCTGCCAGAGAGGGTTGGCTCAGCCTTCAAAGACCAGAGGTGGCTAAGGGAGAGTGGGGGGCAGGGGCTGGCACTAGGGCTGTCAAGCCCCTCGCCCTTGCATCCTGGGCCAGTCTATGAAGCACACAGTGCCTCGGGGGACACTGCAGCTGGAGCGCGGGAGCACAGTGGGTGTCCCATCTCTCAGCCAGGTCCCGGAAGCAGTTCCCAGGGCCCCAGGGCAAGCCTGATACCTCAGCTTCTTGCCCATCACCTCCATGGGGCACTTAGGCAGTCCCCCTCGATGCTCTGGTTTATTTCCCACTTGCCTCTTGACCCACAAGGAAGATCCTTGAGGGTGAGTCCCAAGCTTCTGTTGTCACAGGAAATGTGCCTGAATAAAAGGGAGCTGCAGGACTAATCAATGTGCAGATGAGATGACGTGCATGGGCCACAGAAGAAGGTTATCTTTTCAGTGGGAACAGAATGACCATGATGACTATGGAGGGCAGCCCAAAGCCAGAGGGGTGTGAGTGGCCCAGCCGAGCCTGATGTGAGTGGGGTGAGTGGGGTGAGTCCGTCCAGGCTGTGGTCTGGAGTTGGGAGAAACAAAACCGAGGAGAGCCCCATGCTTGGAAGATCAGATACCCATAGAAACTCAAGGCTCTGACTTGAGCCATCTCCCTTCTCTTCCAGACTCAGTTTCTTTTTCCATAAGGAGGGTGCTGTGGTAAAGCACGGTATCTGGTGCACAGAGAGTGTCTAACAGACAGAACCTCATGGCTGTGGGCCACCCTGCAGGGGTCAGCCTGTGCTGACCTCTCCTGGTTGGACACAAGGTTGGGGGTTCTGGGTCTAAGGCAGGGACTGGATCAGCATCTTGGGGAGTTCTATCCTGGTGCCAAAAGTTGGGAGGGTCAGGATGCTGGATGCTGCTTCATTTCCACACTCAACCTGAGCCTGGTCCAGCCGCTGCTTGGCTCTCAGGACGTCAGGCAGCATGCTGGACGGCACACCAGGGATTCAGACAGATCCTGGCAGCTGGGAGCAGAAGAAGGAACCCAGCTAGACTGCATAGTGCTACTCCTGAGGCTGTGAATTTGGGGACCCATGGCTCTACCTACTTGAGCCATGGCACGGAGGTGCAGCCCCCAGCACTAGAGGCCCAGACTGATGAACCCAAACAGAAATGGATTTGCTCACCTCCTGAGTCTATGCCAAATGCAGGCTCTCCCTGCTCTAGGCCAGGGCCCTGGGGACGAACAGCATGGCTTTCAGTCAGCTGTGGATCCTGGGCTCTACTGACTGTGACCTGCAGGTGGCAACTGCCCCAGGATTTGGGGTGTGTGGCAATTTCTGGCCGGTTCCCCTCCATCCTCATCAAGTCATTGTTGCACGGCTGGATAACTTATTGACATATTAATTTGTCCCTATGCTGCAGGAAGCTTAAAAAATTGAGAGGTAATGTTTGCTCCTTGTTCCAACAAGGATGTCAAGCCAGGAAGTTGGAGTCTGGAGGCTTTCCCTGGTGGGATTGTCAAGAGCAATGGGCCCCAGAGTTGAAAGCTGAAGGTGGGACAGCCCAGAGGTCAATGCTTATCCAGCACCTCGTGTGGGGATCTGGAGCCACAGACAGAGGCTGATATGGGGGTTTGAGAAGGCAGAGTGGCCTGCCCAGGCAGAGGGGCTTTCTGAGTGTGGCCTGGCCCTGGGCACAAGGCCGTGGCAGGTTGTAGTGACAGCTAGTTGTGCTTAGAGAAGGTGGTGAACTGAGCCATGGATGGGGCCTGAAATGGAGACTGTTGTGGGGCAGCATTGACTGCACCCTCCACCACCACCACCACATACCACCCGGACTAAGTTTCTTAGTACCTGGCAAGTGTGAGATTTAGTTTGACTTGAATAATGTTTGTTCTTGAACCCAAGTGTATAGAAGGAGTATGTAGTTTCCTCATTTTTTTTTAATGGCAAAATCCCATCTAACATAAATATACCATCTTAATTTTTTTTTTTTTTTTGAGATGGAATCTCAAGCTGTTGCCCTGGGTAGAGTGCAGTGGCATCACAGTTCACAGCAATCTCCAACTCTTGAGCTTAAGCGATTCTCTTGCCTCAGCCTCTCAAGTAGCTGGGACTACAGGTGCTTGCCACAATGCCCGGCTCTTTTTTGGTTATAGTTGTCATTGTTGTTTGATGGGCCTGGGCTGGACAGAACCTGCCAGCTCCAGTGTATGTGGCTGGCGCTCTAGCTGCTTGTGCTATTGGCGCTGAGCCTGTCTTAACTATTTCTAAGAGTATAATGCAGTAGTGCTAAGTATATTCACATTCTTGTGCAAAAGATCTCCAGAACTTTTTCATCTTGCAAAATAGAAACTCTATCCAATTCAATTCTAACTCCCATTCCCCTTCCCTACCTTCAGATCTCTATGAATTTGACTGCCTTAGGGACCTCATACAAGTGGAATCATACAGTATTTGTCTTTTTATGACTGATTTACTTCTTTTTTTCTTTTCTTTTCTTTTTTTTTGAAACAGAGTCTCACTATGTTGCCCTCAGTAGAGTGCTGTGGTGTCACAGCTCACAGCAACCTCCAACTCTTGGGCTTAAGCAATTCTCTTGCCTCAGCCTCCCAAGTAGCTGGGACTACAGGTGCCCACCATAACACCTGGCTATTTCTTTGTTGCTGTTGTCATTGTTTAGTAGGTCCGGGCCAGATTCAAACCCATCAGCCCTGGTATATGTGGCCAGCGCCCTAACCACTGAGCTACGGGCGCTGAGCCATGACCCATATATTTCACCTAGCATAATATCTTTTTGGTTCATCCACGTTGTCACATGAGTCATAATTTCCTTCCTTTTAAAGGCTGAATAATATTCTACTGTATGGATATACGTTTTGTTTATTCATTTGTTGATGGGCTCTTGGGTTGCTTCCACCACTTGGCTATTGTGAAATACGCTGCTATTATCTCTTTGCGATTCTGCTTTCAATTCTTTCCGGCATATACCCAGAAGTGGAATTGCTGAATCATACCATAGTTTTATTTTTTATTTTTTGAGGAACTTCGTTTATTTCTTATGTGCATTTCAGGGGAGCCATAAACATGTGTGTGGGGGAGAAGTCTAACATTTCCCCCAAAAGGCATCAGCAGCGTGGCATGGGGTCTGTGCCCGGAGCCAGGAGGAG
The DNA here is from genome assembly GCA_963574655.1 of Perodicticus potto. Lineage (NCBI taxonomy): Eukaryota > Metazoa > Chordata > Mammalia > Primates > Lorisidae > Perodicticus > Perodicticus potto. Next base: position 7,840 of record CAUYRH010051916.1, read on the forward strand.
AAGTCCTGTCACCCTTCTCACTTTCTTCAGGTATCCTTGACAAAGGCTGCTACTTGGATCTTACCAAATTTTCAACGGAAAGAAGTAAGGAGTATGGACGGATAGGCAAGATGATGTGAAGGTACCTCCAGAGACATGTCATGATTTGGGGAGGAAGGGAATGGGAGGAGGTTGCCTTTGCTCTGGTATGTACAATTCAGGTTGAAGCCTTACCCCAAATGCTTGGTTTTGCAGTTATGAGGACCCACCAGGTAGAAACATTCCTGTATTCAAATGTGTGGCTTAGCAGGAATAGAGCCTAGTTTTGTACACAGCACACACATTCTGGTGGTGGCACTGTATTTCACGACGCAGGGGCCACAGCCCCATAAAATGTACCAGCTAAAACTGTCTAGACTAAAAATAACTGCTCTCATACACACAGGCACCCAGGGGGACAGTCTAATCCAATTTTTAAATGGAAAAAAAGATGGTGGTGTTTCTGCTGCAGAGAATCATCCTCACCAACTTGTTGATGGTTTTGGAGAAAATCTTCCATTGGATGGAACATGTCAAAAGTTCAGTGTGACATCAAAAGTATGGATTCACGAGGCAGGAGGAAGAGCCAGAAAAGGCCAAGAAGACTTTGGACATGGCCAGGGTTGAAAAGCCTGACTTGGATTTGGAAAGATTTTTTCAATCTGTGGGGAGAACCCGAGATGACCAGAACATGCTGCTGAATCACAGATGCTGCCTTTCAATCACTCCTTGCCTTGTAATTGATCTGGCATCTCTCTCCTCTGGTCCTCTCTCTTAGGCTGCTGGGAGCCCCTGTACTGGAGTCCTGACTGGTGTCTGGGAGACCTGCCTCTAGGTTTTGACGCTGTGTCTTTCCTAGGTAGATAGATGGTCTTGGGGGCCTCTGGGAATGTCCCAGAAGGAAATCTTGCCAATTGGTTTAGGTCAGATCAAGAAAAAGTCAGAGGGGGCGGCGCCTGTGGCTCAAAGGAGTAGGGCGCCAGCCCCATATGCGAGAGGTGGCAGGTTCAAACCCAGCCCCAGCCAAAAACTGCAAAAACAAAAAAAGAAAAAGTCAGAGGGGTGGAAATCGCCTCCCTGCCCCATGTTCCAATGGAATCAGCCATGGGAAGGAATTCTAAACACATTTCTGCTCAAGCACTGTTCCTCCTTATGCAGATGATGTCTGTGAGGCCAGAATTGTGGGTGTGGCAGCCCTGAGGTTTCTGTCCAAGGCCCAATTGACCCATCACTGGAAGCCTGAGGAAGATTGTAAACCAGCTCAAAGGAGCCAAACTGGAAATCCAGGTTGACACAGGGTGCAACTGAATTACTTCCTCTCTGGAAGAACCAAATGTGGAATTCCAGGATGGCTTCCCTGTGGAGAGAAGAGCCGGCTGGAGAAGCAGGCCAGAACTCTGCTATTTTCCCCACAGCATCTCATTTGCCTTCTCAGCTGCCCTAAGGGAAGGAGTTATGCTCACCACCCCTTAATAACCACCTTGCATGTGTCTGGGGGTCTCTATGCAGACTCTCTTTTGTTGCGGGCTGAGTTGTGCCCCACCAAATTCATGCATCAAAATCTTAACCCCCACTACTTCAGAATGTGATTGTATTTGGAGACAGGGTCCTTAAAGAGATAATTGAGTTAAAATGAGGTGTTTAGTGTGTCCTAATCCAACATGGCTGGCATCCTTCTAAGAAGACGACGTTGGATCACAGACACACACAGAGGTACAACCGTGTGAAGACACAGGGGAGAGGTGACTATCTGCAGGCCATGGAGAGAGGCCTCTGGAGGAACCAACCCTGCTAACACCTTGACTTGGACTTCCGCCCTCCCAAATTGTGCTAAAATAAATTTCCATTGCTTATACCACTCAGTCTGGGGTACTTTGCTATGGTGGCCCTGGCAAACATATACATCATTTAATTCTCATGACAGTCTAGGGAGGTAGGTGATGCTATCAACAGGAAGGAGGAGGCCTAGTAAAGTCAGACCCTATGGAGATGGCCTGGCAGGGCTGGCTGGAGTCAGCGGCTGCTGTTTTCCAGCAGGCTCCAGCAGAATCCATTTCTTTTCCAGGATTGCTGTAGGTGGGAGAGGCTCCAGCTGGCTTAGTTGAGGTTTCTTCCCACCCTGATCTGTGTCTGAAGCCCAACTCCTTCTTTAGCTATACCCCAGAGAACTGGCTGCATCTGTGGGTACCATTTGGGCTGGATCGATGCCTTTGCCACCCAATTCATCAACCACAGGCAGCAAGAATGGTAGCAGGGCATCCAGGCCACAGCTGAGCCAGCAGCACTGCTCAGGGCAGGAAGCACAAGCCAGAGGGTCCCCAGAGAGTACTGGGCTCTTCCTGATGGCCAGGGGCTTGGCTCAAAAGCTAGGGGCTCATGCCAGGCCAGCCACATTTCCTCCCAGTAGGTAGGTTTGCACCACAGGCAGGGATGCTATCATGGCACAAATATGGCTGAGCTGAGTCTAGACTGAGCTCTCTGCTGAGAAATGCCAGACTTCTGGCTGCTCATGCAAAAATTATCTTTCTCTCATCTGTAAAAATTCCAAGTGCTTTAGAGCCTTATCTAAAGAGATTTCTATTGATATAATTTTCAGCTTGCCTTAGTTTTAAGACCTCCAATAATGGCCCCTAACCAGGCCCCTTCAATAATGGCCCCTAGCCTGAGTCAGTATCCTCACAACACCTGCTCGCTACGGGTCCTAAACATTTGTGTCTCCTTCCAGAGACCTTAAAACTCCATCAGTAGGCCACCACAGTGGCTTCCACCTATAATCCTAGCACTCTATGAGGCTGAGGCAGGTGGATAGTTCAAGCTCAGGAGTTTGAGATCAGCTTGAGCAAGAGTGAGATCCTGTCTCTCCTAAAATTAGAAAACTTAGCCAGTCTTGATGGTGCAGGCCTGTAGTCCCAGCTACTCAGGAGGCTGAGGCAAGAAGATCTCTTGAACCTAAGGGTTTGAGATTTCCATGAGCACTCTACCCAGGGCAACTGAGTGAGACTCTGTCTCAAAACAAACAAACAAACAGTCTATCAGCAATCAATGCCTCCGTGTGTCCAAGAGAAAGTAGGGACATACTCTCCCTCTGAGGTACTGTTCATTATTTGTTCTAGTTGCTCCCCCAGCCTCCTGGAGTAGGTGTCATGAGGTGCACGATCAGCATGCAATTTCCTTCCTGGACCCGGAAGGATGGTTGATGAAGTCAGAGATTGGGGTGATTTCCTCTTAGAGGAAAGACAGCCACCAGTTGAGTTGCTCTGAGAACCTGTTCACATCAAGCACTATTTCCTTGGTGGGGATTTGAAAGGGGAAAAAAAATCACTTATGCATTTATGTTTCAGTCAAGTATAGGCTATACCTTCATCTGTAATAGTCAAATAAAAAGGAGGAGTGTTAAATGCCTATAACACACACACACCTGTAGGCAGCGAGATATTAAGAAAATGCAATGGGCTGTGCATCGGAACTATCCAAGTTTGGATCCTGGGTCCACTACCTGCTTGTATGTACAATATTGACTTGAATAAAACTGACCTGGGAATTAGCTTAAGCCAAGAGAGGTTTATTGGAGGCATATGCCCCCTTGTCCTCCAGTTGGCATGGTGACTGGAGGACCTACCTGGGTGGGAAATGACTGTGATATCAGAAAAGGGCTGGTCACTGCTACTGCTAAAGATAAGACAACTTCCACAGTCATTAGGATTTTGACAAGACTCAGAGTTGCACAGACCAGCTGAGTCAGTGTCTGCCCCACTGCGCCAGGGAAGGGAGAGGGAGGACTCAACCGCCAACCCCCCATGGTAAGAGGCACCCACTGGAAAGAAAAGTATGATTCTGGGTTGCCAAAGAATGGCAAAGGCCACTGCAGTGTGAGGCTGTCTCTCTAATCTAGGGGTTCAGAATTTGGGGTGCATAAGGAACCTCAAGGGTCTGCAAAGCTCTGGAACTGCCTGCAATGGTGTGTGTGCTGAGAAGAGCATGTGTGTGCAGGGATCTGGGTGCAGTTATCAGAGGAAAGGGGGCATGGCTCTTACGAGGGTCTTGGGGTAGGTCTATGGCTGGCTCCTCCCCCACAAAGGCTCAGAATTGCCTCCACTGCCACTACTGGAGTCCCTGTGTGGGAGTGCCCTTGCAGCAGCCTCTAGACTGGCCTCCCTGTCCCCTCTCTTACCCTGACAATCTGTTCTTGCAGAGAGTAGGCAGAGAAGTCCATGGATCTTGTCATCGCGCACTTTCCCTGCTCTTAGATCTGGGGTTTAAGATCTGGACATCCTTCTGCAAGGAGTAAGACCTCTGGAGATCCCACACCATTTCCATTTCTCTCCACACTTTGCCCTACAGTGCTCCACTCCAGGCACAAACAAATCCCCTAGGGATTTCATGTCAGGGGGCTGACCATCCAGATTGCCTTGCACTGTGGGGTTTCTCAAAGACATGGGACATGGGACTTTTAATGCCAAAATCAGGACAGTCCCAGGTACACCAGGACAGTTGGTCTCCTAGCTCCATCCTCTCCTCCCACCTGCCAGCTCTGCTTCTTTCTTATCCCTGTGCACCCCTATACTAAGTGCCCCTCATCTGTGCTCCTGTAAGGTCCTGTTTCTCCTGTCCTAACACCCACCCCACTGTGTTGAACTTGATTACTTAGTGAGCACTTTCCCTGTGGCAGTACTCAAAGCAGCATCTCTGCACCAAACAGGGTTTAGATTAGTTGAAGGAGGCATGTGGCTGGGCTGGGGGGTGCAGGGTGGTGGGGCAAGGGCTCTACACTGAGCAACCTCAGTATAGCATTGGCTTAGTTTCTTCCCTGCCCAGAGACCCTCACTCCACGGGGGCAATGCTACAGTTCTGGCATCAGTCAAGAATATCTCATTGTAAGCAACAGAAAATAAAAACCCAAATAACCGCACATTAAATCCTCCCCAAAAGTTATTATGAAGCTCTGGGGGTTGCCACATGGCCGAGCCATGTGGAGGGAGAGCTCCACCCTCATGATATAATCACCTCCCAAAGGCCTCAGTCCCTATTATCATCACCCTGGGGGTTAGGTTTCAATGTATCAGTATTTTGCGGGGGGAGGGGCAGGGGGGCAGGGGGCAACAAAAACATTCAGACCATAGCAGTGAGTTTATCAGACGCAAATTGCTCAAGAACCTCATTCATTTTGTGCAGTAATTAAATAGAAGCTGTTTGGAAATATGATTATAGATTGCCCCATCAAAGCAAATTAAATCTTTGAAGAGTAATGGCCTAATTAGCTTCAGAATTCTGCCATTAAAAAAATCCAAATGCTCTGTTGTCCTGAATCAGGAAATGCCGGGGCCCTGCTGTAAAAGGCATCAAAGGAACTTTAATATAAGGTGCTTGTGAACAAATGAGGGGCCACAAGTGTGGACTCATCTGTCAAGATGAACCTGGCTGGCTAGACTTTGGTTCCTTATTTGTTTTCCCTTCATGGAGCCTTCCTTTTAGTAAACATTTGTGTATAAACTGTCCATTCTGGGCCTTCTCAGCTCTTCCCATCTCTACCCCTTCATCCGTCCCCAGCCCGTGGTCTGCCTCTTCCCCTTCCCTTCCCTTTCTTTTCCTTTCCTTTCCTGGGATCTGATTCTGCCTATCTGTCCCCTTGCCTTTGCAACAGACAGACTTCCCTGAGGTCCTTTGCACTTCTATAGTTCTCTTCTGGAAGAGAAGAGGGAGATTCTGGAATGTATTGGGTCTTAGGCCCTGTGTCTGTCTGAGCCCTTACTTAGAGTGGCTATCCCCATGGGCCTGGAGTACCTTCTGCTTAGCTCCTAGAAGGTGGGAAGCCCCAAGGAGAGTCCCCCATGGTTGTCACCATTCATGTCCCCTCTCTCAGTAGTAGCACATTGATTTCCCCAGGGGACCCTTCCTCTACTCAAGATCCACATGGGCTTGAGTTAGATCCATTGGGCTGGTTAGCCTCATGCCCTGGTCCCAAGATTGGAGATGTGATCGGCCTGGCCAATCAGAACACTTGATTCCCCTAGGCCCCGTGGTCCCAATGCAACTGTACCATCAGAGGTGTTAGTCTTGGAGCTGCTGCTAATTATCATCTACTCCAACACCTTCCTTCCCTCCCAGGGGGCCTCAGTAACCTCATGGGAGATGAAGGTGCTGGACTTGAGCATGTTCTTAAGCAAAGTGAGTGCCTGGGGGACTTCTGGGCCTCACCCCCGATGGGGAGTGTGCACTTTGTAAAAATCTCCTGGGTGACCCTGGTCTACCTTGATTCCCAGGGTGAGTCTTGAGAACCTCTAACCAGGAGAATCCTTTGATCCTCCCAACACCCCCACATTGCTCCCCAGTGAGGCAGCTAGAGCCAAGAAGACTTGATTTATTCATGTTCATTATGGGCAAGCTTTGCAGAGTTGTGGGGAAGATGGGCCAGCAGACTGGGTTGCAAATGAAACCTGAGCACATTCTAAATTATGAAATGCATAAAACCCCCCAGAAACTAGGCTCTTTCATTCAGATCCGGAGGACCGGATGCTGTATCCTTGGCAACGCAGTTGCAGAAAAACAAGTCTTTCTCCTGACAGCCAGCCTGGCATTGAGATGAAGAGGCTCCCATCCTGGAATGGGAGATGGGGCCCCGCTCTCGCGTGCCTGCCCCTGTACTGCCTCTTGACCAACCTTGCTCACACATCTTGATTTGTGGATCAGGGAGGGAGGAGGGAAAACCGCCTAATTCAAGAAACTTGCTGGACACAGCATGAAAAATGCAGACCTCAGGGTCAGCTTGCTGTAATTTCCAGATCTCTCACAAACCAATTCCCATTCCTCCATTTCCTTAATCTGTTTGATAAATGGGCCCTATAATTACATCTTTTCTTGAGATGTCCAGCAACAAAAAGTCTAAGGCTGGAAGATAAAATAGTTGCTTTGTCATCGCATTATGCAAAGGCGACAGGGACACGCTCAGGATAAATTTAGCTTTATGTTCAATTTATTCCATATTGATTTTCCTCCATGTGATTTAAGCAATTACCTCTGAGCTAATTCTTAGTTAAAAGGGAGAAGTTAAAAGTCATACAACACAGACATCAAGATCTTGGAGCTTTATGATGGACAGAACTGTGGGGACTGGGCGTCCAGCTACCACTTGGAGCCGTTTTTACAAGTTGTGGGACAAGCGTGTGGGATGAGCCATAGGGCGTCACCACCTTCCACAATTTCAGCATGGGGCTGAGCTGGAGATGTGGTCACTCTACTCTACAGGTGGATACACTGAAAGACTAGATTACTAAGCATCTCTACAGGGTGGGGAGCCTGCAGTCCTGAGGCCTTCCTGGCCCTTAAGTGTAGCCTTTTGACTGAGTTCATATTTTACAGAACAAATCCTTTTATTAAAAGGGGTGCAGCAGAGAAAGATGAAACTTTACTTGCCTCATTTGGTGCTTAAAAAAGAACAATCGTGAAATCATAAGGCCATAGGTTCCCAACCTCTTGAACCTGAGACTCCATCGTGCATTCACTCTGCAGGGATTTATGAGAACCTTTGAGGTGGCTGGCCTCATGCTGGACACTTACTCCATGACAGGCAGGTCTCTCTTTGCTCTGCCCCTCGGTAGGGTGTAGAGGGGAAGGCTCCAGGCCCTACAGAGAATGCAGACTTGATGCACAAAGAAGGTTGGAAGAGGAAAGGATATGAAAGCTGAGTGGGAGACAAGGAAGGGGTGGTAGGCAAACTTGGTAATGCAAACCCAGGGTGGCTCACCCTGAGAGACTCACCTTGCAGGTGGGGCAAAGGTCTCAGCCCCAGCTTCTGTTCTTCCAGGTCTCCCCACCCCTGTGTGGGTTGATAGAGCATGTCCAGGACACATAGGCTGTGCAATAATGTTCAGTACAGTCACGGCCACAGTAGTTAGTAAGGGAAGAAAGTTCTGGAATAAAATTATAGTAACTCCAGGTACCACTTACCAAGCACTTCTGGGAAAGGCAGTCTTTCAGTCCCCACTTGACTACCTAGGAATGGGCCTTGCGTCTGGACCATTTCCTTACCAAGAGCTGCAGAGCCTACACTGTCCGGGTTGGGCTGAGTGCCTCCTGTGGGAGAATCTTGCCCTGCTTCAGGTTCTGCACATACTTGGTTCTGCTCAAGCACATATGACAATGGCCCCAGCTGTATTTCAGACCCCATAGAGGAGGGAAGGGGTCCTCCTCCCACAGCAGGAAGTGGGGCACGTGCCACCACATTGCCTTCATCAGTTCTTGGGTGGATCCACTGGTCACAGGGAGTGGATGCCACAGATCACAAGGGGCTAGATCTTGGGCACACTCTCCTCTCTTGCTCTAAGTAGAAGCTGCACTATGGGAGCCTGGTATGTGTGCATTTCTGTCCTCAGCCACCTCGAGTCATGCACCGGTGTCTTCTTTTCCTCAGGGGGCACTTTTCTGTCTTTTAACTTTGTCTTCATTTCTATTTTATTCTGCCTTGCAGCACAGCCTGGCCACCCAGTGGACAGTGAAACAAGCTACCACATGACTAGAGCTTAAGAGCCATTTGATCATCGCAGGCACCCTGGATGGAGATGCCCCCTTTTGTCACACATGAAAGAGGGGGCTCAGTGAGGGCTATGGATGCTCAGAATAACGTGAGTAAAATGCAGACCTTGTCTGTTTGACTCCAAGGCTGTTGCCTCTCTACAAGGGAGACTCTCACAGACACAGTCAGCTCTGAGAAGCCCAACAGGCAAAGGAGGCTCCAGATGTGGACAGGCAGGTGGGAAACCTGCCAAGTGGGGGACACTGAAGCCAAGGACAGAGGTAGGACTGACTAAAGAATAGCAGGATAGGATTGGGGGCCTGTCCCCTACAGGTCAGGCATTGGGCATTTGTTCTCCTAATGTCATGGTTTCTAAGATACTCCCGGGACTTGTAGGAGGTTGGGCATGCTTGGGAGGGTCTCTGCTGACCTAAAGCCCCAAGGCCCTTAGGGCTCTATAGTAGTCTGATTGGCTGAACCTGGGTCACTTAACCACAGCCTAGTCTGCAGGGAGTGGGGAGAAAGTGGACTTTTGCCCCCTCCACTCTCAAACAGGTAAGACATGGCCACACTGGGCCTGGAACCTGCCCGTCTGAGGAGTAAAGGGAAGAGCCCACTGGAGCGAGGTGGCTTTCCTAGAGAGGAAAGTCCCATGCATGGCCTCCTCGGTGGGGCTTGCATCATCCTCAGAGGTGTCTTCTGGCCACGGGAGGAGACTGCAGGCTGAGGTATGTTTGATCTGCCAGGCACTGTGCACGTGGGGGTTTTGGCTGTAAGTTTCTCTAAGGCTGAAGAAAATGTTAGAGACCTGGGAAAATCAATCCCTGGCTGTGAAATATGGAAAGAAAACTGCAAAATTGTGATCGATATGAGTTTAATTAAACATCTACAAAATGTCATGTTATGCTACTGGTCAACAGCAGCGTGGTTTGACTCTCAGTTGTAAATGGCATGTAATGAGGGACAGAGTTGGTGAGGGGGAACAGGCCCCTGTATTAGTGTCCTGTAACAAGCTGCCTCAGACTGGGAGAATGTTTAAAGCATCAGAAATTTATTCTGTTACAGTCCTGGAGGCCGTGAGTCTGAAATCAAGACATCAGCAAGCCATACTCCATCTAAAGCCACTGAGGAAGATCCTTCCTTGCCTCTTCCAGCTTCCGGTGGTTGCTGACGACCTGTGGCTATGTCTGCATATGTTATGCGTCTGCCTTGTCCAGTCCTCTGCTTGTAAAGACAACAGGCATCGAATTAGGACCTACCCTAATCTAGAATGAACTCAACTTGATTACATCCACACAGACCCTATTTCCAAACAAGGTCACAGTCTGAGGTTCTGAGTAGACACGAATTTTGGGGGGTATACTTATTCAACCCATTATTGCTCCAGAATAAGAGTATCTGGGACCAGGATGGACCTGAATGGTTTTTTTTTTGTTTGTTTGTTTGTTTATTTGTTTGAGACAGAGCCTCAAGCTGTTGCTCTGGATAGAGTGCTGTGGCATCACAGCTCACAGCAACCTACTCCTGGGCTCAAGCGATTCTCCTGCCACCGCCTCCCAAATAGCTAGGACTATAGGTGCCCATCACAACACCCGACCATTTTTTGGTTGCAGCCGTCATTGTTGTTTGGTGGGCCCGGGCTAGATTCAAACCTGCCAGCTCAGGTGTATGTGGCTGGCGCCTTAGCCACGTGAGCCACAGGCGTCGAGCCAGACCTGAATGGTTTTAAGAAGAGGGAAAAGGTACTGTGTCCATCAAGCCTCTGGGATGAGGATTGGGGTTTTCTGAGTCTGATGTGGCCCAGGCCCTGCTCTAAGCCACAACAGTTTTAAGTCACTGAATGATCTCGCCTGCCACAAGGAGGAGGTGCTGCTGTTACTCCTATTTTACAGAAGCAGACACTGAGGCTCTGAGATATGAACGTGCTCGAGGTAACATGACTACTGGGTAGAAGAGCTGAGATTTGAACCTGGAGCCAGCGGAGTGGCTGCCGAGTGGCATGCATCCTTAGGACCCCATGCTGCTTCACCGGGGTGGATATGAAGGAGGCAGGAAGAGGCCAGCCCTGAGATGGAGAACAATAGGAGTGGAGCAGGTCTGGTGGGCATGGAGCCAGAGTGGTGGGCAAATAAGTCAATTCTGGACATGTGGAGTAGGAGAGGCCTGTGGGATGGCACTTGGTCACTTGAGGCACTGCTTTGTCCTTGGGGTACTGAAAGTAGGTTTGGACAGTTTCCTGGGAATATATAGATTAAGAATTGGAATAAAAGAGACGAGCAACTCCCCCACGTCCCCCACTGCCCACACACAGGCCCGCTTTCCCTCAAGAGCCTGCCTGCATTCCTGCCTTGTTTCCTGCTTTCCTAGAACTCCCTTGACAACTCGCCTCTCTCTGCTCATGTGGACCACAGCAGCAAACGATGCCTATTTCAGGACGCACTTCATCTTCCCATTGTTTCTTCTCCCACCAGTTCTATTCACATTGGTTGTTTGGTACAAGGTTTTGCGCTAAATTCATTTCTCAGAAATGTCAAGCATCACCAAGGCCACCGAGAGTGGAACGCGCTGTTCTCTGTCCTTTGTTTGGTGGCTCTTCTTTTCACTCACAAATGCATTCTTTCATCTGGCAGCATGCAGAGCCTCTGGACCTTGAACTGAGCCAGTAGCTGGGGCCTCATCCACCACATACCTGGGGCTGCCTCCGGTTTTGCCATCCCTTTAGAAATAGCTGTTTAATATTTGATGCAATTATTTGACATCTGCATCACATTTTATGGTGACAGGAGGGGTGGCCAAGGTTCTCAAACCCTCACTGAATTGTGGAGCCACAGTTCTGGGCCTGGTCCAGACAGACACCACCCCACATTCTCTGCAGAAGTAATCATGGAGCTGTGCGTTCCTTGTGCTGCTTGAACTAAAAGGAGGCCTCTCCTCTCTGTCCCTCCCCTAGGCTGTCCAGGACAGACCCAAGAGCAGCGCAGACAGCACTGGGCTTCCATTCTTGTTTCTTGAGACCTTGGTATCTGCCAACTCAGCACACGTCTGCTTCTTGGGTGTCCTCTTGAAGCTAAATCCTGTGAACAGTTGTAAACATTATGAGGCAGCTCCAGAGGGTTGAAACTTTTATGGGCACATCTGCGACAGAGTGTTGAGGCTGCTGGCATTTTTTTCATAAGTGGCATTTTTTTCATAAGCTTCTTCTGAGCTTGGAAGACACAGCACCAGACCTGCCCCTGGGGGTGTGGGCCAGGGGAGCCAGGTAAGCGGCCTCAGTGGAGGGTAGGGTGAGGGACAGATGTCCTGCTGGGGATGGTCTCTGATCGGTGGTGAGGCCCTGGGAATTCATTAGAGTGGAGATCATGACTGAGTTGATAATATAATAATAACAATCATGTGCTTGCTATGTCCCAGGCTTGCAGTTAGTGGTTTATGCGTATTAATGATTAAACTTCACAGCAGTCCTGATAGTTGCCAGCAATGCCCTTGTATAAGGCAGGTTCATCGGCAAAGGATGTGAAGAAAACTGTGTCTTCTCGACAGATCTTCAAGTTCTAACTCCCCTGGTACCTGTGAAAAGTGACCTTATTTGGAAATAGGATCTTTGCAGATGATCAAGTAAAGATGAGGTCACTAGAGTGGGTCCCAATCCAATATGCTGGTGTCCTTATAAAAAGGGGAAATTTGCACACAGAGACATGCAATAGAATGTGTAGAGACAGGCAGAAGACAGCCATCTACCCACCAGCCGAGAGAGATGGAACTAGCCCCGACTCCCTGATCCCAGGCTTCTGGCCTCCAGCAATGTGAGACATAAATTTCTGTTTCAGCCACCCAGTGTCTGGCACTTCGTATGACAGCCCTAGCAAACAAAGCAGCAATTGTTCTATGAAGAAAGGGCTTCCATGGAGAAAGTAGAAGGTGAGTAATTCTGAGTGATTTCAGAATCCTGTTTGGGAAGCAGTGGGATCCGGAGAATTTGGGCCACAGAACCAATTTGTGGCTCTTGTGTGTGATAGGAACTTGATAATAACAGCACTTAAATGGTACAAATTGTGACCCAAGTCAAGACATCTGAGTTGAGGGGAAAGTAGGACTCCCAGCTTCCTGCTTTTGTCCTGGAGCCATTCATTCATTCACTCAAGGAAGCTTTGATTGAGTGCCTGTTATGGACTGAGACTAAAAATTAAAGAAACTTGAGGAGACTTGAAAAAGGTGGGACTAACTATTTTTTTAAAAATTCTCCTCGTATGGTTGTAGAATCAATTTGGCACATAGTTTGGTTCTTTGATGTATGTTCTTAATCATTTTTAGGCATTGTTCCCCAACTTATTGAGTTGATTTTTAATACAAAAGTGAAAACTACTTAGAAGGTACAGGTGAAACTTACTAAATGCAGAATATATAGGTCTTAACGCAATAACTAAGAAAATGCCATGAAGGCTATGTTAACCAGTTTGATGAAAATATTTCAGATTGTATATGAAACCAGCACATTGTACCCCATGATTGCATTAATGTACACAGCTATGATTTAATTAAGAAAAAAGTGAAAACTATATTAAAAAGGTATATTCAGACAAGCATCTCATCCCCATCTACCCTAAAGGTAACCTATTTTCTTAATTTTGAGATTATCTATCTAGTGGATTTTTGTTTCCATTCACAAAAATTGGCAGGTGTATGTGTGCCAGTATTTCCTTTCCAATTCTTTCTTATTTCAAAAAACAGCCCCACAGTAAATCCTTTCTCATACCTTGTTTTTTTTTCCACTTAACAACATACTCTGGAATTCATTTCATATCAGAACATGGAGATCTCCATTTTTTCCCACTGTGTGGATGCACCACTGTTTATCTAAGTGTCCTCCTGTATCAGGGGATGTGTGACAGATGATGCCGCAGTTTGTTGACCATGTGCATATCTGCTTAGTATGGCTGGAGGTGCATCTTCAGGGCAGATTCCTGGGCATGGGATTTCTGGATTGGAGTAAAAACATGTCATTTTATTAGATATGATCAAATTTCCCTCCATAGGATGTACGTGTTTAAGGGTGGGTGGGTGGGCTCCCTAACAAGCCAATCAACATAGACCCTCACTCTGTGATATCCCCAATGGTAGGGTAGGATGAAAGCAGAGGGCTGTATGTACATGTCTGCAAGATGTTTCTCTTGGAATTAGGCACAGTAGAGGCTCCAGAGAGGATGAGAGTCAAGCATCCCACTAGTTCCCTGCACAAGAGACACTCTCCCTTAGAGAGAGGTCCTGGGAAAACATCCTCCTGCAGGCCACCTGCTGTTTTCTGTCCTCTCCCCAAGGGGCAGGGCTGGGAGGGAGCATCTGTCTATCTACCATGCATGTGTCCACCCATCCACCCATCCCTCCATTCAGCATTTCTGGTCTCACCCCTGTGAGACCACTATGCTGGACACACTCACCCCATGTGAGTCAGCATGAGCCCCCACTCTGGATGAGCTCACAGTCTAGAGCACAGGTGCACATGAGTAGTCCCCACCTTCAGTAGATGTTAAGTTCTGCCCAAGGAGCTGGTCAAAGAGAACAGGGAATGTGTGAGAGCTGGCTGGGGCAAGATGGTAGCTGGACTCCGTAGGGAGGTGGGACTGTGAGCCGGCCCAGGGATGGGATAACCAGGTGAGTCTTCTCACTCCTGAGGGGTGGTGAGGATGACCCGGTGAGTCTCTCCCTCCTGAGAGGCAGTGTAACTGAAGCATGGTACTCTGGAACCCAACAACCTGGGTTCAAATCCTCACTTCTTCACCAACTCATGATAATTCCCTTGGGCCAAAATGTACTCTTTCTGTGTCTCATTGATCCTCATCTATAAATGGGGATTCATTTGTTCATTCCAGGTCTGCTTACTGAGCACCATCAATGTGCCAGACCCTGTTCTAGGCTCTGGGGCAACTTCTGTGAACAAGAGAGACACCCATCCCTGCCCGTGTGGAGTTTGTATTATACTGGAGGTAGAGAGACTACAAACAATAATATTGCAATTGGGCAAAGCTATGATAAATAAGTAAGTAAGTAAATAAACGTAGAAAGCAGTAAGTAAATCAGAATTAGTGTTTTGGGGGGAAAAAGTAAGGCAGAATAACAGAGACGGGAAGGAACAGTTTCCAGTTTAAAGAAGGATGGTCAATGCCCTGTATTTCAGTTTGGGTTGTGGTTACCTGGATACACTTGTCAAAACCCATTGAATGACACACTGAAAATCCAATTTAATTGCAAGTAAATTATACCTTGGTGAACATTTGAGGATTGAACCCAATTGTGAGGATTTGAACCCAGGTTGTTGGGTTCCAGAGTACCATGCTTCAGTTACACTGCCTTTCAGGAGGAAGAGACTCACCGGGTCATCCTCACCGCCCCTCAGGAGTGAGAAGACTCACCTCGTTATCCCATCCCTGGGCCTGCTCACAGTCCCACCTCCCCACGGAGTCCAGCTACCATCTTGCCCCAGTGTAAAGTATGACAGTCAGAGTCGACCCTGTTGAGATAATCAGCTTTCTACAAACTAGGAAGAGGAGAAAGAAGCCTCCTGGGAAAGGTGTGAGGGAATAGGAGTTCCCTGCTCCTTAAGCAGGAGTCTACGAGAAGAGTCTAGCGAGCCACCTTGTGCTACAAAGACTGGTCATACCCTTTCTGATTGATGGATGGGTCAGCTTTGACCAAGGAAGACCATGGTGCAGTGCCCCGCCCCTCACAGAGCATTGAGGAGGACATGTGGATTTACTCAGCCCTCTAGGGCCAGATGAAGGTCTGTATCAGTCAGGTAGGGCTGCAATGGTGCTGCATAACAAGCTACCTAAAATATCCCTGTGAGCAAGTATTTATTATTCTTGTGTGTGGGTCTGCTGGCCAGCTGGGGCATGTCTGGGCTCAGCTCTGCTCAGGTGTCTGCATTGTCTGGGACCACCAGCACATTTTCAGACCTCTGCTTGTGTGTAGCTGCTGAAGGAAGTCACATGACCCAGGCTAATGTCAATGGGACTGAGATGTGTACCTCATCCATAGCAGGAAGTGCTGTAAGTCACAGGGCAGAGAAGGACAAATTGGGAATGATAATCCAATCCGACCCAAGGTCTCTGATGAGGACAGAGAGCTCTGACCTCCTGAGCCAAAGAAGAACCAGCATGCCCTGGGCTCCAGCCACCTTTGGCCAAAGAAGCCCTTGAATGAGTGATGGGGAGAAATGTCAGGCACTCCAGTCATCCAGGGTGCTGGAGTGGGCGGGGGTGAGGCTCTGACATCTCAGAGATGTTGCACTATCTCCACCTGCTCTGGGATCTTCCAGGAGCTCTTCTCACATTCTCTGGGTTGGGGATGTTTTATGGACATAACGGGAAGAAACCTCCATTATGTAATGCTCTGTGATCTGACACCATGGCTTGAATTTAGGGTTTTAGCCAGTATGTGTAACAGAAGAAGCTTTCATTTCTAAGCTTTCTTGAGCATTTTTTTTTCTAAATAATGACCCATCTGCAACTTCTGAACAAAGTGTAATAAAAGTGACAAATATTGGTACACTGTACATAGTTTGTCACTTTGGATTTACTGCCCCCCCCAACTTTTTCTGGTAAGTCACACTAAATTTACGCCTTGGGTCTTAATTCATCACTCTATCTTTTAATGCAATATCTAATCTCATTGCTCTTTTCTTCCTTTAACACTGTTTCTCTTGAGGTGCATTTGCAGAACTGATTTTTATCATTTGCAACGTGTTTAAAATAATGCCTTAGCTATAAATCAGAGGCCTTTATTGGGATGCTTGAAAAGTTGCTTTAAAAACAATAAATTTAGTACTTTGATTCATCCTGGGAAATCTGACAGGAGGAAAAGTAACTGAGGCCCCTTGGAACTCTGGGGACTGGGATCATCCCTTCAAGGTGAAAATCGAGAACTTTTTCCAGCAGAGGACTTCTTCAACCTTAAGACTTCCAATTCTTGGGATTGGGATTCAGGAGCTGATACCATACAATGTGGGTTGGTAGAATCCGCTAGGAGCCAGATAAATCTTGGTTTGAATTTCAAACCACTTATATACTGTGTGACCTTCAGCTAGTCACACAACCTCTCTGATCCTGTTTACCATCTGTAAGCTGGAGGTGGATTGCCTACTTCCGAGGCTGTTGTGAGAATGAATGAGGAGGCGTGTGTGTGTGTGTGTGTGTGTGTGTGGTGTGCCTAGCACTCAGTAGCCACTCAATATACTTTTGTTTACTGAGGGAGCCCTCAAGAAATCAAGAGCTCCCTTCTCAACTGGCCCGGGATCCTGGTTCCTCTTGGAAGGAGCAAGGCAGCCCCACACACCCATCGAGATGAAGACATGACCAGCAGCCATCCCCTAGGTCACAGCACAGTGCTGCAGGTGCCCTTCAGGTCCACAGTACTATACGGTCACAGTCAAACCTGGAAGGTCATCGTCGACCCCAGTGTATGTCTCTCCCCTCACCCCCACTCACTCACCTGCCATTATTAAGGCTACTGCCATGTGCCAGGCTTTGAGCCGAGCATGACTTGGCTCCTACCCAGACCCTGCCATTTCTCTTGCTTTTGGTCTCCTTGCTGTCTGAACACATGGGGCTCGCTGGGCCCCAGGCGTGCTTTGCACTGGCTGCTATCTGCTGAGTAGTTCTTCCTAACACCCATGTGGGAAGGAATGTCCCATCTAGTAGAAGACCAGTCTGGACACAGGTTCTCCCAGTCCAGTGGGGACAGGCTGGGGTCAGGAAAAGATGAGGGGCTGGGAGACTAGAGGGGGTAAGGGCTCTCCCTGGGGGCTGGAGCAAGTTTGAGCCAGCGGACAGGGTGTGAGGGAGAGGTATCCTGCCCTCCCCTCCCTAGCTCCACCCTCCCCTCTCTCATATTTTTCTGTAGAGACACACCTCTGTGTGTTTTGCTACTCCAGTCCCTCCAGCGGGGCACCTGCAGCTTCTTGTCATCTTTCCAAAGTCCCTGGTTCCCAGGGACCTGCTCATGTCACACCTTCTCTGGGCAGGGACCCCCAGTGGCCCTGGCCCAGCACCCTCCCTGTATCCTCTCCAACTGTGAAGCCTTAAGGGCGGCCTTGTGAATGGCCAGTATGCTACAGACCCCTGGGCAGGGAGCAAGTCCAGCAGGAGGCTCACATGTGGTCACTCTGCTTTGGGGCTGCATTCTGTGCAAGGGGCTGAGAACCAGGCCGCCTCACTCAGGCTGGAAGCTCCTTCCAGAAGCAATGCAGCTGAAGTAAGGGGCGTAAATGGCTCCCAGCCCTGTCACCATCAAGGCATTTGGGGAACATAAATTTCACAAGAAATTAGTCACTCTAAATTGCTTTATTTGGTTTTGCCTTAGAATAGCACCTAAATTATTCAGCCAGGGAGGGGGAGGAGGGGGCAGGAACAAGTTGCCAGGCCCTGTATCAACCTTAAGGAGTCATGGGCGGAAAAGCAGTGACATCTGTCTGGGGGTGGCCGTTGGTAGCTTGTGGGCCGCCTGGATTCCTTCTGAATTTGGTAAAAGCCCCCGGGATGTGAGATGCGAAGGCACGACTTTGCATCAGGCACACACGAGTTTCCTTTTACTCCACTCTGGGCAGCTGCCCAGAGGAGAGGCGCTAATGTCCCTGTTGTCTCTGAGCTTCGCTCTTGACCCTGCTCCTTCACCAGCCATGGCCGTTTTTCTGCTCTGTTTTGCACCTGAACTCTTTGATGGCCCCACCTCTCTTTCCTCTTTGCTGAACCCATTTCAGGTGGGTGTTGCCTGCCCCCCACTGCGAGGAAACCACCCTCCTAAGGCCCCAAGGCTGCCAAGGTTGATGCGAAGCCCGCATCTCACCCAATGTGGAAGCCACATCAGGTTCAGTTGCTCACTCCATCCTCCTGAGAAGATTTTCTTCCCAGGTTTTCTGGCCCCCAATCTGCTTTGCCTTCCGCCTCGCTGGCTCATTTCTCTGTGGCTCCCCTCACTCCCAGCACATTCAGTCCTGGGTCCCTGGGCCCGGGCCTTGAACCTCTTGCTCTAAGTTAATTCCCTCTCACAATGCAGCCACCAGGTGGCTTTAAAATCATCAGCGACCCTTCACCTTATGTCTCTAGGCTAGATTCCCCATAAACTGCAGATTCGTACAAACAATGGCCTTTTGGATATCACTGGAAGTCTCTGTAGTTAGGCATCTGAAACTTAACAGTCCCCAAAATGAATTCTTGTAGCCCCTCCCCACACCCCAATATCCCCTGAAGGACATGTCCAGCTAGATAACAGCAACCCCACTCTTTTAGTTGCTTGGGCTGGATCCTGGGTGGTTTCTTTGATTCCCACCTTCCTTCCTTCTAAACCACATGGAATCCAATAAATCCTTCTATATCTAACCTACACCAAATCCACTGGATCCCTCCATGTCTAACCCACATGGAATCCACTGGATCCCTCCATATTTAACTTACAAGGAATCCACTGGACCCCTCTGCAGCTAATCCATCTTCAAGTCCCATTGGCTCCACCTTCAAAACATGTCCAGAATCCAACCTCCTTTGCTCATCTAAGCTGTCACTTTCTGTCCCCAAGATTGCTGCATTAGTGCTCCCTATGTCCACTTTATCCCCACAATCTAATCTCAGTAGGGCAATCCAAGGAAAAGCACCTCACACAGAGCAGTGTCCTTTCCAAGGCTGGCAGCCCCCACTTCTGGCCTGTCTCTTCTTTGCTCAAGCCACTTACTTCTCTTGCTGCCATTCTCCTTAATATGTAAACACATGGAGGCATGTTCAACCCCAGGGCCTTTGCACTACTGTTCTCTCTGCTGAAAGATTGTCTTCCGACATTCACATTGCTCATCCCCTCACCTCCTTCAAGTTTGCACTTAAGTCATATGTAAGAAGGTCTGCTCTGACCACCCCACTTAAAATTCAACCCCCAAGCTCTCACTCTTACTCCAGGTTTTCTTTTCTTTTCTTTTTTGAGACACAGTCTTGTTCTGTCGCCCAAGGCACAGAGTATGGGACATCGTCATAGCTCACAGCAACCTCAAACTCCTGGGCTCAAATGATCTGCCTGCCTCAGCCTCCTGAGTAATTGGGACTACAGGAGTATATCGCTTCACCTGGCTAATTTTTCTATTTTTGATAGAGATGTGGACTTGCTGTTGCTCAGGCTGGTCTCAAACTCCTAAACTCAAGCAATCCTCCTGTCTTGGCCTCCCAGAGTACTGGGATTATAGGTATGAGCCACTGTACCTGAACCCCAGTCCGGTTTTGATAGCACTTACAATCTTCTAATATGCCACATACCTAGCCAAATAGTGTTTAACATTAGCTATCTCCCCACTAGAATATACATTTCAGAAAGCCAGAAGGTTTTGCTTCTTTGTTCCCTATATATTACCAGTGCCAAGAACAGTGACTAGCACATAGTAGGTTAGGTGTTCAACAAATATGTGCTGGCTGAAAAATAATATGATGAGGCCTTGGCTAGACTTAGGAGAACCTACAATTCGGTTCTATGTTAAGCTTCTGCAGGCAGGTAGCTGGGAACTAGTTTTTTAACTTCTTGAGCCTCTATGTGCCCTTCTCTGCATCAAGCAGAGCTCTAACACCACCTGACAGGTTGGTGAGATGAAATGTGCAAAGGTGCAGCATTATTTCTAGAGATGTAGGCCATACCTACGTTGGGCAAAATGATCCATTCTGAGGATAGCCTTGCCACTTGTTAAACCAGCTACCAACTCACCCAACACACATCCCCTTTCAGTCTCTGCCTCCTGTCCAAGGACATGGTGGGGTGAATGGATGGAGGTCCCTCCTAGAAGCCACAAATTCCTCCCCCAGATATTTGCCTGCTAGAGAGAGGCACTTTCCTGCCCCCTCTTCAAATCCGAGTGTTCGAACCATAATGCTGTAGAATTTAGTCAGTTACCTTCACAGTTCCCCTTGACAAGGGCCAAACTTGAGGGCTCTGCTTGCCCAGCCCTGGCAGTTTTGCACTAATAGGGCCTTGGGTAGCAGCTGCCTCCCTGATCACAAAGGCTTTTCATTGCTGGGGCTGTTCCCTCCCTGTTTTGATGGCATCTTCACCTGTCCCAGAAGCCACCACACTGGCACTTGCTAATTGAGAAGGTTGGCAAGGGCTGCAGACAGAGGGAGCTCCTCAAAAGACAGCATCCAACTAGAAGCTATTTTTTAAAAAAAATTTCTATTCTGCCTAAAAAAACAAAGTGTTAAAGATTTCAGTAAAATGCAAAAATCTGGTTAAGAAAAAGGAAAGCTTGGAAAAGGGGAAAAGAAGGTGGAAGTTTAGGGCGCAAAAAGGGAAATCTGCCCTGCCACATCCACATGCTGTTGGGGGGTGGGGAGGAGCTGGGATTCCACAGGTGTGTTCCCCAGGTGCCTGTCAAGTGCCAAGCATTGTTCCTTACACTCCCCATCTCACTGCAGTTAATTCCCAAATAACCCAAAGGGATCATGGGGGTGACATTTGTGCTTTTGGCATACCCAGCTTCTGGTTCCCTTTTGCTGGTAATAATACCCCAATTTTTTTTGATAGGCCATCCTCCTTCCAATCTCTGGCCATATAGTTGGAGGGTTGGTTGTACCCCCCAGAACTGGGGTGAGCACATGCTGTGGACCCAGACAATCAGGTCCTGGGGAAGGGGGTAGGCATGTGACCAAAGCACTATCTTTTAGCATAGTTCTTGGAGCTTTGGACATGTGACCCAGCTTTAGCCAATCACTGCCTTCCCTAGCTACAGTGACTCAATTAATCCAATCAGAGTGAACCCCCAGTGAAGTTTCCTGCTGGAGGTAGCTGCAAGTACCTTTCCCTGGCTGTACCCATGAGCACAGCAGGATTAAGGAGTCCATGGCTTCAGAGGCAGCTTTCAACCAGATGGACAGGCATTGGTGGATAAATACTGCAGCTTCTTCCCTCCTTAGGTGTGTTAAAGAGTCCTCCTCAGTTTCCCAGGGGCATCATGCTCCAGTTGCTCATCATGTTAACTTGCTTGGTGAGGTATGGCTGTGTTGGCTTCCTTTGTCTTCTCAATTGCCAAATCTCCCACATAAATAATTTTCACCAAAATATTTGTTTCAGGGTCTGCTGGGGGGAGGAATGCAACTTCAAACACAAGGCACAGAATAAGCCCATCTGAATGAACCAATCCAAAGGATAGTGTAGCCAGGAGAATGAGCCTTGGTGCACCTTAATTCAACTGCACCTGAACTCCTCATTTGGAATGTTTTAGTAACTTAGACCCATACACTTGAACTTGGGTTGGAAGTTGGGTTTCTTTCAGTTTGCAACAGAAAGAGGGCTACTAATATTCTCATATTATTGAGGAGAAAACTGAAATTAATAGGGGACTGGCCCAAGCATATTTCTGCTTCCTCAGTGATAGCAGCTGGGTCTCCCTGTGTTGTAGCCACTGGCCTTAATAGTGAGAGGACTTCTCAGGAAGCTATAAGAAGGAATGGTGGGTGTCGCAGGTGGGCCTTGTCTTACTCTGTTTAGGTTGCTATAACAAAATACTATAAACCAAGTGGTTTATAAGCAACAGAAATTTATTTCTGTTTTAGTTCTGGAGGCTGAGAAGTCCAGCAGATTTTGTGTCTGGTGAGAGCCCACTCTGGTTCATAGATGGCTGTCTGCTCACTGTGTCCTCACATGGCAGAAGGGGGTGAGGCTTTCTCTAGGGTCTCGTTTATAAGGACACTAATCCTATTCATAAGTGCTTTTCCCCTGGGACCTGTTCACCCACCCAAGTCCCCACCTCCTAATACCATCGCCTTGGGAGTAAGGATTTAAATGTATGAATCTGGGGGGACACACACAAGCAATACATAGCAGGGCCCAAGGCAGAGAAGGAGCACTTCAGCTTCCATAAACATTTATGGGGCTACCACTGAATGCCCAGCTCAGAGTACTCAAGTTTCTCCAGTTGTGGGTGGGAGTGGGGCGACAGACAAGTGCAACTGAGTTCCAGAAGTTGTTCCCATGTCTTGCAGCCCCTGGGAGGACTCTGATGCTGGGCCCAGCTCAAAAGATGCACTCAGCCTCTACCATAGGTAGGACTGTCCCACTCCCTTGTGTATAGATAGCTCTTGGCGCCTCCTAATGGCTCCCATGTCCCATATTGAGGCTGCTAGTTTATTGTCATTGCCAAATGGAGTTCTGTGCTGTGTGCACCCCGAGGTTCCTGAAGGGTGGGTTTGGGGAACTGTTGTGGATGGAGGTGCCTCTTCAGCACTCTCTGTGAGCTGGAAGGTCTTCCTTTGCACATGGCCCCTGCAGAGCCACAGATGTCTGCATGCCTGTGAGCACAAGTGTCTGCAGAAGGCTGGCCCCAGCTGGTATCCTTATCAGCCACTTGGCCATTTGTTTAGTCTGGCCCTCTGCTGGGGCTATGGAAGCTTGTCTGAAAACAGCCCAGTTCTGGAAGAGTTCCTGGACTGGGAGGGAACACAGATGATGGCAAAAGTGTATGATACTGGTTCTCATACCACTGGGTGGCCTTGGTGTATCCTCAAGCAAGGTGTCAGGGGCAGGGTGATAGGCCCTAGTCCTTGCCTCACCCTGACCTGCCCCATGTGAGGATACACGGGCAGAACGGAAAACTGGAGTAGTCACTGGTCCTCAGATCATGAGGACAAATCCTGTCTGAGAATATAGTCAACCCAAAAGGGTCTAGAGTCAAAAACTGAAGATGGATAGATTATTTTTATTTTTATTTTTTTGCAATTTTTGGCTGGGGCTGGGTTTGAACCCACCACCTGTGGCATATGGGGCCAGCGTCCTACTCCTTGAGCCACAAGCACTGCCCCAAGGATGGATAGATTATTGATGGTCTATTTTAGCACCTGGATCCAGCCATACCTGAAGCCAATCCTAGCCTAGCCCTAAATCTTGAGTAATGTGAGCCAAAGGATTGCCACCCCTATACCTCCCTAATCTAATTTCTGTCCTTTGCTACCCTACCAGAAAACTTCTAATTCATTTACCTCTTCTACACTTCAGTTTGCTCATCTGTAAAGTGGATACAACATCTCTCCACAAAGGATTCCAATAAGCTAGGATATGAAAGCAATCGTGAATTCTGAAATGCAGAATGGTGGTATAGACAGTGATTGTGCAAGTCCTTATTACAGAAGGACCTTCTGAAGTCTGGGCAAGTGAGCCAGGATTGAACACACCAGGGGACAGGGAATTACAAGGAATAGAATCTGGGGCCAAAGCCAAACCAAAGTCAAGTCAGCTAGTACCTGTGCTGCCATGTGAACACCCCAGGGATCCCTGCAGCCACCAGCCTGTATACAGTAGGTGCAAAGCAAATGACAAAAACTGTTCTCACAGGCAAATGAAGTGTGTTTGTTGCTGGAAACATTTTCAGGACACACTTACTCCCTCCCTTATCCCTTGGGTTTTGTGAACATCCCTGCCCAGGTTAGAGCTCCTTCTGGCCATGAATCTGTGAAATGATGAATGAAGGATTTCAGGTTGTTCTGAAAGCTCCCATCTGGGTTCCTCTGTGGGAGTCAGGGATGCCCAAGGGCTATGGGAGTCCAGGGCAGACCCGGGAAGTGTTCCCTGCAGAAGGCCTGCTTGGGCTCTTGAGTTAGCAATTAATTAACTTGCTTAATTAAGGTGTGCAGTGCAGTTCTCCTGCCAGGATGTGCTGCAGAGCTGTGTGCCATCCGCCCCAGAAGGGGTCTCCCGTGCTGTTGTTACAGCACCGCCAGGGACAGGGGGAGAAAACTAATTAAGAAATGGGTTGGGAAGCTCAGCTCCTTTGGGTGGCATGTGCAGGTGGGGGGTGCGGGGAGCCCTGTCTCCTTGGGATGCCCCAGCCAGGGTGGGTCTGCGAATGGAAGGCAGCAAGCTGGCAATACCTGCCAGGTTCTAGGTGGGTTCCACAGAGTTGATGGCCTATTTTGTACCCACTCCATCAAACTCTGTCCCCCAAGATGCCCCTATTCCTCCCAAAGCACAAGAATGAGAAGCTGAGCTGTCTGCAGGAGGTAGGGAAGGTGCCCTGGTGTGCGGGATGTGTGTCACTTTCCTGAGCCTACAGGGCTGTCCCAAAGGCCTGAGTGGAGCAGAAGGGTCTACCCAGCAGCCAGCCACCCACCCCCAGCACCCAGACTGCTGCCACTGGCTGTGGCACACTCCACTGGCTCCACCTTGGGGCCTTTGTCCCCACTTGTCCCTTGAACTGTGCACTCCCTCTGCACCTCTGCAGAAGCCCTGACCATTGTCTCATGCTGCCGTCTCCTGGTCACCCTGCCTTGGTGTTCTGCACACTGGGAGCTGTCTTCTCCCCAGCAGAGGGAAGCTCCTGGGGCTGGACCCACCTGGAGTTGTCCCTTAGTTATGTGTCCAGCCCCTGTCCAGTACACCGGGCTCTGCGCCAGCTGCTGCAGATAGCAGTGGGCAAAACACACCACTTCTCTCGTGGGACCTCTGTGCTTGTGGGCAATAGGAGTTAGAGAATGAGGGTTGTAGGGGATGGTCAGACATTCTGTGCTAAGTACTACATCAGGGGGTCAGCAGTGCAGGGAAGACTGGGGAGGGGACTGCTACCGGCTGAATTGTGTCCTCCCAAATTCAGATGTTCAAGTCTTAACTCTATAGACCCTGCTGACCCATACCAATTCAACCTTTTTCCTGAATTCCCCAGGAATTTTCACGATATTTTGCTTACTCATCATTATTTATCATTAATCTAAGAATATCTCTTTTCAACAATGCTCAATGTCAGCAACTAATAAGTAAGTTAGCCAGTTCCAGTTTACCCGGCTCTTGGGATTAAGCAACTATTAATGAATATAGAAAGTACAGGAATATAGGAAAAGATGGTTAAACAGGTTTTCCAGGTTCTGGGGTCCAAAGGGTTAGTCCCCAGTAACCTCAGAATGAGACTGCTTTTGAAGATAGGGACCTTAAAGGGGCAATAAGTTAAAATGGGATTGTTAGGGTAGGCCTTAATCCAACTGGACTAGGTCCTTCTATGAAGAGATTAGGACACAGACACACACAGAGGGAAGACATGTGAGGACTCAGAGAAGGCGGTCGTCCACAAGACGAGGAGAGAGGCCTTCAGAGAAGGCCACCCCACTGATGCTTTCATCTTGAGGCTCCAGCCTCTGGAATGGTGAGACAAAACATTTCTGTGGTGAAGCTCCCCAGTGTTACGGTAGCACAGAAAATGAATACAGGGACCTTTGAGTACAGGAGAGAAGAGGCCTGAAGCTGTCTGGGGAGCGTTTCGGGCAAAGGCCCTAAGACAGGAGATGCTGGGTGTTTGGGACCCCTAGGGAAGGGGCTGAGGCTGGAGTCACAGTCAGGCCCCCCCCGACAAGGAGGGCAGAGAGGTTGCCATGACCCTCCCGATGTGTCCCCAGCTCCTCTGGACTGTAGGGGCTGAGTGGGGAGACGTAGTCCAGCCAGGGGGATGATATCTTAGAGGATCTCTGGTGTGAGGCTGCCGTTCCACGTCCTGTGGTGAAGGTCGGTGATGTGGGTTTCTTCCCCGTAGGCAGTCGTATACTCACAGCCCACGGCCTCACAAAATCTACCTACTCATGTTCATGGTGAGTCCTACAAGCAGAAGAGCTGGGCTCAGTAGACAGGATATTCCTGGTAGAGAAGTTGCTCTGGTGAAGGCCCAATGTGGGGTCCCGGGGAGTGGGCAGGCAGGGCCTGTGCAGGAGGGTGAGGCTGGCCAGGCCTGGAGATCGGCGTTGGTCTAATCAAACTCAATTGGCCCTAGCTGCTTCCAGCCAACCAAGGCCCACTTTGTGGCCCCACTGGCCTGAGGACTAGCTCATTGCCTGGCCATGATGGAGGGATGCTGGGGACACCTGGGTCTCTGTGGCTCCTGTCTTCCTTTTAAGGATGTCCCCAGTTGGAGCCGTTAGCTCTCAAGGTAGAAATTTGGCCCTGGCACTGAGATGGTGGAATTTCTGCCTTTGCCAACAACAGAAGTGCCCACTGCTGCTTAAGTGGCCTTCTTGCCTGACTCTCTTCCCCCTGCCTGGCTCCACAGAGACCCACCAAAAGGCCCCACTACAGGCATGAGGCCTAATTTCCCTTATCCCCCTAGGGAGTGGGTGTGCCAGGAACCCCTGAAGGCAGAGTTAGAGGTTCTTCTGTGTTCCCAGGCACAGAGCTGACTCTCATTAGTGAGCACAAGCACTGGTTATGGATAGGGCCAAGTGATGACATCACATCTCTTCTTGGGAGGGACTTTGGTGGGGCTGGGGTCAGTGGAGGGGCCAGGGCAAGACATAGGCAAGACAGAAACTCCAGGAATCTTCCTTTTTTTTATGGGTTGAATTGTGTCCCCGAAGAGATGTTCCTATTCTAGCCCTGGTACCTGTGATTGTTGCACCCTAGGATCGGGGTCCCCAACGACCCTACGAGAGAGAACCAGACACCAATGCAATTACACGAGGGTGTTTTATTCAAGCTCAAGCGTGGGCTGTCGGCACTCTCAGACGTAGCTGGGACAGAGAGCCCCGTGCTCGGGCGCAGGGTGGTTTTTATGGGGCAGATATGGGGTAGGGGTGGGGGAACAAAGTGTAGTCTCTGGATTGGTTATTCCTTGTATCTTATACTAAAGTTTAAAGCTGATTAGGTCCTGCCAATTTTAATGGCAGGGGGAGGGGAGGGCAGATGCTTTCCAGGAGATGGGGAAGGGTGTGGCTTACTAAGAGACAAGACTGAGGACTTTCAGGTTTGCTGTAAAAATGGAGGATGAAAGCTCAGAATGGCGCTGGGTCCTTCAGTGATAATAATTATATTTGAAAATAATGTGATCAAGTTATGATTAATTCACACTGGAGTAGGTTGGGCACCAAATCCAGTGGCTGGTGTCCTCATAAGAAGGCCTAGTGAAGGCACAGAGAAACACACAGAAGGAATGCCATGTGATGATAGAGGCAGAGATTAGAGTGACGCATGTTAAGCCAAGGAATACCAAGAAAACTCCAGCTCCAACCAACTCTGGAACACACAAAAAATGGGAATTGAAGACCTCGTATGGAGCTCTTCAATGGGATGGAAAGGACTTCAGGCATGGCTAAACCTAAGGGCTCAGAGAGCATCACCAGGCCCAGGTCTCTGTCCAGCTGGGCTTGCCTTCCAAAAAGCCCACAAACCCTAAAAAACCTATCCCTCCCAGAGCTTAAATAACAAAACAAACAAAACACAACACTCTGGGACCAACTTCTTTGTATGAATGGAGTCGTGTGGCCATTTTTGAATCAATCACTGGGGCCAGGGACTGAGATGCTCTGATTGGTTGGTTTTTAGCCTACCCCGAGGGTTGAGGGTGGATACAGCCCACCACATGGATTCAGAGACATGGACAGGGTGATTCCCCAGAGGAAAATAAGAGCATTGTTATCAATAGATGATGGAATGAATGTTGGGCAGTCAAGAAACAATTTCCCACCACCTCCTATCTCCCAATTATAGGCTGTAACTCTAACCCAGCGGGGCTCCTGTCTGACTGTTGCCCTGTGTAGAAAGGAATTTGGACCCCTCTGCAGAGAGGGCTGACATAAGTCTGGCTTCACCTCCAAACACTTGGAATTTGGGAGTTATTCATGGTGTGTCCCTCAAACCACACCTGATAGTTATGCTAACAACATGACTCCTGGTGGGGGAACCAGTCATGGGATTAGTGGTTGGGGCTTTGATCCAGTGACATCAGGTTGACCTACGGAGAAGGGGAAGAGGAGAGGTTGGAGATTGAGTTCAGTCATGTGGCTAATGATTCAATCAATCATGCCTGTATAACAAAACCCCAATAAAATTCTGGACACTGAAGACTGGGTGAGCTTCCCTGGTTGGCAATTCTCTTTGAGTATTGTCACATATCATAGCTGGAAGGAAGGAACGCTGTCCAGGATCCCATAGGGAAAGGATGATGGAAGCTTTGCGTTTGAACCCCTGCTATATTTTGCCCTGTTGTTCTCTTCATTTGGCTCGTTCTAATTTTCATCCCTTTGCAAATGTAATAAAACTATAATCAAAAGTGGAGCACTTTTCTGAATCCTATGAATCATTCTAGTGAATTATCAAACCTGAGGGTGGCTTTGGGAACCCCTTGAACTTGCAGTTGGAGTCTTAATTTAAGTTTGGCTGTTTCTGGGTACAACCCAACACCACCACCGGGGAGAGAGTAGGACCAGCTCAGGGGGAAGAGCCCACTCTTGGAACAAATCAGTGCTCATGTCCCCCAAAAGGGGGAACAACCAAATCAAGACATCTTATTGCTCATTCCTTTCATCTGCCTTTTCTGAGTTGAAAAGGAAAAGAGCCCTCCACTTTACGACAGCAAAAGGCTAATAAAAGTGCAACATGGACCCCCCAGTGGTGAGAACATTGGTTCTCCACCTTCAGCATTGTTCCCCTGCACTTCTTTAAATCTTTTTGTTGTTGTTGTTAGAGATAGAGTCTCACTTTGTCAACCCTCAGTAGAGTGCTGTGGCGTTACAGCTCACAGCAACCTCCAGCTCTTAGGCTCAGGTGATTCTCTTGCCTCAGCCTCCCGAGAAGCTGGGACCACAAGCGCCTGCCACACGGCCGGCTACTTTTTGGTTGCAGTTTGGCCGGGGCCGGGTTTGAACCCACCACCCTCGGTATATGGGGCCAGCGCCCTACTCACTGAGCCACAGGTGCTGCCCTAATTCTTTTTTAAAAAATATTTATGGAAGGAGTGTTTTTAGATCCACAATGTAATTTTAGACCTGGAAATGCCCTCACATAGAATAAGTCATCACATTGCAAGGAGCAATTAGAATTAATGAAGCCCACACAATGATCTACCCCCGCCGCCGATCTGTCTTTTTAGTGTCATCATTAAGGAACTAGTTTAGCGGGGAAGGGACATCCTGTGTTCTCTTTCCTGCATGGCCTGGACTCCTGACAATAACCACATGGACAATTCCATTTTATTGCATCTGAGCCACTTCTAGGTTCCTATAATTCTGTGGTCATTCAAATAACATGGAGGACTAATCACATCCAAAAATCACTACATTGGAAAATTAACTTCTCTCATTGTTGGAAAACAATTTTCAAAGTATTTCCTTGTTAATGCAGATTCATCTTGAATCATTTGTTGGATTCTTCTGAGAATCTCACTTTGAAAATGGAATTAACTATATATATATATATATATATATATATATATATATATATACACACTCATATATATAAAACAAAGACCATTGATGGCTTTGCAAGAGAGAGTGTATGTATATAGTATTTGATGGGCTAATTTTATCATGTTTTAATTACAACCCCGGATGGCATTATAAATTTGTGTTCAATTAGGTTCAAGCCATCAACTGCTGAATACATTATAAATTTTGTTAAATAAGCCCAACTAGTGTTATAAACTCCATTGTAATATCAAGGAAAGATGCTGTCATCAGATCAAATTAACCCTCCAATTCCTATTTAAGCATGTATGTGTAGTCATAAAATTGGTTCAAGAAGTAACAATCTTATCACCATGTGAATATGGGCATAAAATCAAAGTATAAAGCATATAGCAAAGTCCACAATAGATCTGTAAATGCTCTGCTTTCAAGTCTATAAGCTACACAAATAGGGAGATCATTCAGGCAAAAATAAGTCCCCTGCTGAAGAAAAAGGGGAGAGAGTAGAAAGAATAACACTGGATCTCTACAAGTCTAACCCACATAGCTGCAGCAGATACTTTGAATAAGGTGCACTAGTTGGTTAAATATTAAGAACTGGGGTGGACAACACTAATGTTCACCAATATCCTGTTCTCCTCTTCTTCCTAGCTCGTGAAAGCAGCAAACCAGACTGTGTGACAATGAAACACAGCATAAGGAGTACCTCAATTCTCTAGTCTCTTTTCTTCCCCTGTCTCAGTGACTGAGATTTCCTCCTCTATCCTGGATCCCTGAGGGACTGTGTGGAGGAGATTATACCCAGCCCCCTCTACTGGTCTTGTTTTATATGTGCTGAATATACACTAGAAGCTAGAAGTAAATCATTGTTGTATTAAGTCACTGAGATGTTGGGGTTATTTGCTAATGCACAAAGCCCCTCCTATACTAATTAATAGTGGAATTTAAAAATGATTGAAATATGTTAAAACGCAGAGTATAACAGTTTGAGGCATTAATTCTTTGCGTCTCTGATGAGAGCTTTGATGAAAACAAGGCAATCTCTTCTAAGGTTTGGGGTTACTATTTTAGCCCTTAATAGTTAAGGAGTAAGTCTGTGTCTTAAAACTGTTCCTTGACACTTGTGTTGTCCTGGGTCATAGTTTTGATCTACCCTCTTATGTCCCATTCTTATAAAATAAGCCAAGGACAGCTGGGCATGGTAGCTTATGCTTGTAATCCCAGCACTTTGGGAGGATGAGGTAGGAGAATCACTTGAGCCCAGGAGTTCAACACCAGTCCGGACAGCATAGCAAGACACTGTCTCTAAAATGAACCTAGGACTTCATTTATTCATGCATTCATTCATTCATGTTAGGGACTATGTTAGAAGCTGAAGGAAAATAATAAGAATGAGAGTAGTCATAGAGCTAATGGACGTGGGGTGCTTGCCAAGTGGCAGGTGTTGTGCCGAATGTCTCATGCATCATTACGAGGCTTAATGCCCACCCTGCTGCATGTGGCTGGAGCCATCCTCACCCTCATTATATAGTTGAGGGAACTGGAACCCAGAGAGGCAACAAACTAGTCCAAGGTGTCACCTCTGGGAAGTGGCAGAGGCCATTTGAGCATGGCCTCTGGCCTGGAGATCCTGCACTTGTGCCGGTGCC
Source organism: Perodicticus potto (assembly GCA_963574655.1). NCBI lineage: Eukaryota > Metazoa > Chordata > Mammalia > Primates > Lorisidae > Perodicticus > Perodicticus potto. Next base: position 39,177 of record CAUYRH010051916.1, read on the forward strand.
CAGTGGCAGGGGATGAAGGCCCACCTCCCTGCCACCCGCTCTTCTGAAATGCCAACCTGTTTTTGCTCCCTGCTGTTCTTGGTGTAAAGTCTCACACCTTCAGCCTGGCCTCAGGCCCTGGTGAGCAGGCTCCTCCCTGCCCCTTCTTGCTGCCTGGTTGTGGATTTACTCCTGGCTGGTCACCCCCTTGGACTAAGGTCCCTCAGCCTTGTCCTCCCAGCCCAGTGCCATGCCTGATGCCCAGTGGGGCTTGCATTCCATTTGTTCAGTGTATATCCAAACACATGATTGGGAGAGGGGCTATGCTGGAAGGCCTGGAGTGCTGGGCAGCTCCCCAGGGGGGCAGTCACAGTCCTAGCAGTGACAGCCTGGCTCTGAGACTCAGAATCCACACACATCCCTAATCATGGGTCCAGCAGCTCCTTGGAGGCCCAGCCCCTATTAACAGAGAGTAGTGACACCTACAGCTGATTAGTAGTGGACACCTACAGCTGATTTGATCCTAAATAGCAGTGGTTAGTGCTCACCATCCTTCATAGCAAAAGAGGACATTGCTGAAGGAAGCTGGACAGAACCTCCTCTTCCCATCACACTCAGCCCAGCTCCTGCATGTCCATAGCCTGGGCCCGTGGCACAATACCTCCTCTTGCCAGGCACACCCCAGCTATAGGATCAGAACCTGGAGGAGATGTCTGTCATTTTAGGATGTTGTTTAGGTGGCCGGTATGATGCCCAGATTCTAAAACTGAAGATCAGAGCACTGCCCTCCCTCCTTTCTGTCTGTACATGCCTCGGACACTAAGTTTGTTTCTTGGGGGTGAGTTGTTTCTTGGGGGTTAGGGAGCTGCCATCCTCTTCCCAGGTGTCACCACCTCTTCCCAGGGCAGCTGTTCCCAATCCCAGCCATGCATTTGAATCAGACTCTCTGGGATGAGGCCCGGACATCAGTATTTTTTTAAGTTCCTGAGCAAGTCCAATGCACAGTCCAGGTAAGAACCTCTCCTCTAAGAGGCATGATAGGGAACAGGCACAGACTTCCAGGCAAGAAGCAGGAGGAGGCTGAGCAAGTGGAACTGACACTCGACCCTTTGGGAGGGGGTACTTACTGCCTTCTCCCTGCCTTCCCAGTGTCCAAACACCTATGATGCTGCTATCAGAGGAGGCAAACAGAATACCCCTAGGTTATAGATGTCTGGAAGACGTGTTATAACACACAGCTGTGAAGACATCTCTGTAGAAAACATCAGTTTGCTGATTCCGGGGCACACTATCCCACTGCAGGTTGACTGAGCCTGTTCCCTCCCTTGCCGCTCCTTCCAAACCTGCCTTCTTCTCAAGTCCATCTTCCCCATTCTGTCTTTGTTATGACACAGAGTAGAGGGCCCTGGATTTGGGAAATATACTGCACCTCTCTGGACCTCTGTAAAAGAGGGATAATAATACAGGACTCAAATATATTCCTGCTGCTGAAAGTGTGAATGAATTGCGCATGGCACATCTGCCATTATTTGTTCATCTGGCAAACTTGGGGTCAGCCAGGCCAGGACAATGAGGAGAACAATCTGCCCCTGTCAGTCCCACCTGGACTCACTGTGAAGCCTCATAGGATCCTCCCTCTCCAGTAAAGGTCAGCTGGGGAAGACATTCCAGAGACGTCCCAGGAAGGGCAGAGTTAAACCTCATGGACCAGGCAGAGTAAAGGAGGGGTTGAGTGGAGGCTGGCTATCCAGACTTTAAAATTATAGTATCCAACTTAGAGCTATTACCCCCCTTTCCCTTCTCTTTCTCCTCCTTTCTGCCTATTTAAAGTATTTCTTTTTCTTTTTTGTAAATACAGAGACCATTTTGCTGTTGTCAGCATCATTTCTCATTTATTCTTTTCTTTCCAACATTAATCTCTTCCTCAAGTCTCCATTTATGAAGATACCTGGAATTATTTACATTCTGACAGTTTAAATCAAATATTTTAAGGCTAGTCTTGAGGAAGGCAGCAAATCCATGACTGAGCTTCAGAATGAATAAATAATTTTTAAATCTCACATCAAACTAATAAATGACAGTAATGCCAGAGGCTCAGTAGAGTTTAAGATTCATAATCATGGTGGACAAATATTTTAATAAAAAGGAAGAGGATGGTGAGAAACCAAAATGTTTCTTCTCCCTTTTAGTCAGTCTTTTCTCTTTACTTGGGCCTCAACGATGTGATTTTAGATGACTAGCTCTTGGGGCGAGGGAGTTCTAAGGCATTCTAGTTTGGAATAATAAATATGGCCATAAGATGTACTTGTAAGGGCAGAAATAGAAGGAAAATGATCACCATAGTGAGCAATTACTGGGTGAATCTAAGTGACCTCAGAAATCCCCTTCCACTCCTTTTCCTTGCTAACACCTGTGTTGGGCCAAATTATCCTCCCCTTATAGAGATCTATGATGGTCCATGACCAGCGAAAATGTCACTATGGTGCCTCTCTTTGTGCTGGGGTCTCCCTAGCAGGTGTGAATTCAGAAACTGAATCAATAACCTATGGCTGCATAACAAATTATCTCAATATTTAGCCATTTAAAATAATAAACATTTACCATTTCACACAGTCTCTGTGGGTCACGTATAGACCTTACTCGAGTGTTTCTGGTTCAAGGTCTCTCACTAGGTATAGTCAAGATATTAGCCAGGGCTGCCATCATCTGAAAGCTTGACTGGGAATGGAAAATCTGCTTTTAAGGTAACTCATTCACACGCCTGGCAAGCAAGCATTGGCTCTAAGTGGAGGTCTCAGGTCCTCATCACACAGACCTCTGCATAGAGCAGCTTGGGTGTCCTTGCAACGTGGCAGCTGGTTTCCCTGAATCAGTGCTTTACGAGAGAGCAAGATGAAAGCCATGGGCCTTTCCTGAACTAGTCTCTGTGAAATTCAATAATTCAAACTTAAAGCTGTTGGAATTTTAAACAAATCTGAGACTGGAGAGAAATGTGTCTATGCAGCCTGAATCTTGTGGCATGCAGCTGCAGCTTCCGCCTTTTTTCCCTGTAAGCAATGAAGACCAAATGGTGCCAGAGATAAGACCCCTTCAGATCACTCCTCCTCCTCCTGGAATAATAAAGTAATCTTCCTTGGAATGTAGCAATCAGCAACAATTCAAATTATTGTAATATATGAACTGGTCTTGTATGGAAAATGTTATAATCCTGTTAAAGTTTCTATATAAGTGAAATGTTAACGTCTCCATTTCGGAAGGTTGATCCCATTCATTTGGAGTTGTGTTTCCAGGTAGCCATCCTCAAGTTTTGTGATCGAATAAACTCTGTATTTGATTACATCTTCTGAATCTCATTATTTAAGGTTGACATCTCTTAAGTCATACTGTCATCTCTGCCATATCCTTTGGGTTACACAGGTCAGAGAAGGGACTACACTAAGATGTGAATATCAAGAGGCAGGAATCACTCAGAGATTGGCTGGCACAGACATGGAAGATCTTCCATGAGCTCTCTCTGAGCAGGAAAGGAAATACTTTGAAAGCATCATGTTAAACAAGGTCTGTTCCCACATTTTCAGATGTTTTCTACCCAAAAGGGAAAGTTCTATCTGCATGCTTTTGCATTTCAATTGGTAGTAGTTATCTAGAACAATGAGATGAGATTTCTGATGTGGGCTCAGTAGGAGAACATGATGGTGATTGATTGGTGATGCCTGCCACAGGCATAGGAAAGGATACTGGAGACATATGCAATGTGTGCCTTTATGACTCCAATACAGAGCAACTAGACAGGGTAACAAGCACAAGCATTGGATTAATTATGATACAAAGTCATGCCACAAAACCTATTACCAGACAGGTGTGGAGGTGACTGTCACCTGCAGAGTACCTTGTAAGCAAACCTTCCCCAGGACGCTCTTTCCTTTGAAGGTCCCAGCTTCTCAGTGCCATGAAGTTTCGAACAAGAAATCCCCCCACCCAGAGGTCATTAAGTCAAGTGCATTTCAGCTTCTGCCTTCAGCCCCCTTAAAAAACAAACAACAGGCTTGGCGCCTGTGGCTCAACAGGCTAAGGCGCCAGCCACGTACACCTGAGCTGGCGGGTTCGAATCCAGCCCGGGCCGCCAAACAACAATGCCAGCTGCAACCAAAAAATGGCCGGGCATTGTGGTGGGCGCCTGTAGTCCCAGCTACTTGGGAGGCGGAGGCAGGAGACTCGCTTAAGCCCAGGAATTGGAGGTTGCTGTGAGCTGTGATGCCACAGCACTCTACCCAGGGTGACAGCTTGAGGCTCTGTCTCAAACAAACAAACAAACAA
>CAUYRH010051917.1:0-30592 GCA_963574655.1 Perodicticus potto
AACTTATTATTTTAATTGTCCTCCCCGCTTTCACTTCCACCCATTCAGAATATGTAATATTTACTCTAGTCATCCTAAAAAAATGTCTCTACCTAGAATTAAGAATACACTACTGGGACCTGATGAAACTAAAAAGCTTCTGCACGGCCAAGAACACAGTAAGTATAGCAAGCAGACAGCCCTCAGAACGGGAGAAAATATTTGCAGGTTATGCCTCCGACAAAGGTTTAATAATCTGAATCCACAGAGAACTCAAACGTATTAGCAAGAAAAGAACAAGTGATCCCATCTCAGGATGGGCAAAGGACTTGAAGAGAAACTTCTCAAAAGAAGACAGGCACACGACCTTCAGACACATGAAAAAATGCTCACTGTCCTTAATCATCAGAGAAATGCAAAACAAAACTACTTTGAGATATCACCTAACTCCAGTAAGAGGAGCCCACATAACAAAAATCCCCAAACCAGAGATGTTGGCTTGGATGTGGAGAAAAGGGAACACTTCTACATTGCTGGTGGGAATGCAAACTAATACGTTTCTTTGGAAAGACATTTGGAGAATACTCAGAGATCTAAAAATAGACCTGCCATTTGATCCTGTAATTCCTTTACTTGGTATATACCCAGAAGACCAAAAATCACATTATAACAAAGATATCTGTACCAGAATGTTCATTGCAGCCCAATTTATAATTGCTAAGTCATGGAATAAGCCCAAATGCCCATTGATCCATGAATGGATTAATAAATCGTGGTACATGTATACCATGGGATATTATGGAGACTTTACCTCTTTCATGTTTACATGGATGGAGCTGGAACATATTCTTCTTAGCAAAGTATCTCAAGAATGGAAGAAAAAGTATCCAATGTACTCAGCCCTACTATGAAGCTATTTTAAAGGTCTCATATGAAGGGTATAACCCAAGTATAGCACAAGAGTATGGGAAGGGAGGGGAGGGTTAGGTTCGGGTGGAGGGAGGGTAATGGGTGGGGACACACCTACAGTGCATCTTAGACGGGTACGGGCAAAGCTTACTAAATGCAGAATACAAATGTCTTCATACAATAACTAAGAAAATGCCATGAAGGGTATGTTAAACAGTTTGATGAAAACATTTCAGATTGTGTATGAAACTAGCACATTGTACCCCTTGATTGCACTAATGTATGCAGCTATGATTTAAAAAAAAAAAAGAATTCTGAAAAGTGATCAGCAGTAGGTGAAATGAAAAATAAAACCCAGAATTTGAAATGTCAAAAATAAATAAATAAATTTTAAAAATGCCAGCAAAAGAAAAGCAAAAAGTCTACTCTAGGGAACCAGAAAAAAAAAGAAAACACCTCTCCTATGCATCTATATATGCTACTTCTGATATAAATTTTTGCGTTTTTAAACATATAAATATACAAGTACATATAAAATACATAAGTTAAAATAAATATAGAGATAGAAAATTATAAACTAGAATTATTTCTGTCATAATTAATGATTGGTGGATCAAAATGGAAACAGTTAATACTGAGAATGACTATGTTCAAGAAAAAACTAATTCAATTCTATAAGCAAATCCAAGGGTCTGTGCCACAAGAATGAAATCCTAAAAAGCAGATCAGTCAGGATATAACGTCAAAGGAGCGAAGGAACAAGTGAATCTTGAATACTGTTTTCTAAAAATATAAAGTTTAGTACCTAGGTTTATCAGACCAGATTGTATCAAGTAATCAGCACAAGTCCAAACAGCAGACCTTTTCAAGCAAAGTGGTTCCATCATAGGAATACTGAAGTGCATTAAAATATACCATTAAAGAGAAACGTATGTGCAAGACAGGGACAAAATTACCAAAAGAGGCAAAGAAACTATAGCCCTGGAAAGCTGAGCATCAAGGTGACAGGGAGCTGAGAAGTCAGACTTCTGCAATGCGGAGTGAGCAGACTACCAACGCTGGGCTCTTTATATTACCACCTAACTGACTAGTCTCCTCGAGTCAGAGAGGACCAAGACCCAAGAGAGAAAATTATAGATGCAAAAAGATTTTTCAAACTATAAGGCAATATGTAAATATTATTTATGACGGTCATTTAATACTGATGATAGTGGTAGTAGTGATAGTTATGATGATGATATAGGCTGAACTGCCAGAAAAAGATTTAGAATTTGAAGCCACAGAGAATGGGAAAATTACAGTGCCATTAATTAAAAGATGGTTGTCAGAACATGGAGCCAGTATTGTAGGTTGAGTGTTCAAAAGGCAACTTTTGGATATGCTGAGTGCGAGGTGACTGTGCAGCCGCATACGAAGAAGGTGATAAGGCAGTTGGAGATTTGAGACTGGATTCTGGAAAAAAGGAGAAGTTCAGAGATGGAGACATAGGTGGCATGTAACTAAGAAGGTCATGGGATTACAGTGGAAAAAATAAAGAGGAAAGATGACTTCACATGAAGTGAATAAGGAGGTTTAAGTTTGGGGAGGAAGAAGAGGAGCTGAGAAAAGAATCAGAAGATGAACGGACAGACATGTAAAAGGATGAATACTTTAAGGTAATATTTAATGAACACCTTTTTATCATGTACCATTCTAGGTAGTGAATGAGACATATATAAACGGAATAAGTCTCTGCCCTCATGGAGCTTACATGTGATAGAAAGAGTGGTATATCCAGTAACAAAGTATAAAAAGATTTCAAAAAGAATAGGAAGTCAATTAATAGCATCAGAGGCTGAAGAGTGGCCAATGAGGAAAACCAAGTAAGAGCAAAAGGATTTGCGATAATTTTAAATAGCACTGAACTTCCAAAGAAAGTGTATTACTTTTATGATCAGAAATAGACAAGCTCTCTCCATTTGGAATATAGACTATATTTTCAACAAATGGTTAGTTAAGGAAATAAAATTTAAATAATTATACTTTGAGGAAAGCCAGTAGTAGAATCATAAGTGAAAATAAGCAAGTTCCTTAGTAATCTTTCTCTTTGCATTATTAGCTATGTTAGTCAGACCACTTTCACAATTCACATACCAATCAACCAGGGCCTGACAGAGATTGTTCCTAATAATCAGGAAAATGCTCTCCTATCTGCAAGCTCTGTCCAAAAGTTCTCTATTTCTAAGGCCTTGAAAACATATGTTGAGAAATATATTTAGCATGCCAGCATAACAAGTATAATGACAGACGTGAATTGAGGAGTTTCTATTTTAATATATGATCTTATTGTTAGGAAGTATACAAGCCTCACACACTATGACATTTAGTTTAAGGGAACAGATTCACAAAATGTTTACCATTATACATTTCTGGATCACGACACTTTTCTTCCTCTTTATCTTCGTTATACTTCAGATAAGTCAGTATTCAGACAATCTATCTTATGAAATCATGAAATAATGACAAGTTTGGTAGTTTCTGTTTCAAATTCAAATCTCCAGTCTCCTTAAAGCTCAATAATATTTCCCATCTCGAATCAAACTTTAAAATTTTGCTCACATATAATCAGTTCATTTGAATTTCTGTATTTTAATTCATTCGTATAACTGAAATAATATGCTTGTTATCAATGCTAATTAGGAATTTTGTTGCAGGTTAAAAGATTTGTAAAATGAATGTTTCCACTTAACACAAAATTAAGAAATTGCAGGGCGGTGCCTGTGGCTCATAGGAGTAGGGTACCGGCCCCATATGCTGGAGGTGGCGGGTTCAAACCCAACCCTGGCCAAAAACTGCAAAAAAAAAGAAAAAAAAAGAAAGAAAAAAAGAAAAAGTGCAGTGAAGGCAATGATAACCAGTTTGTTGTAAGTATTTTAAATTGTATATAAAACCAGCACATTGTACCCCATAAATGCATTATTGTACACAACTATGATTTAATTAAAAAAAAAAAAACTATGTCTCTCCAAAGGGGATGTCAAATTATATGCAGAATTAACAAATCATCTTCCTAAAATCCTAGTTGTGTGACTCTAACTCTTCACTCACATTGAGGCTATAAAAGAGTCCTGAAGTGGAAACAGTAAATATATTTTGGATTAGATGTCGTCCGAGAGAGCTGTGACATTAAGTCCCATGTTTCCTTACTCCTCCAAAAAGGGGCGATGACAGAGGTGCCTGCCCCTCCCTCAAGCAAAGTGAGTGGAGCTCCGCAGGTGCCTGAGAGATTGGTACATCTCCTGCATCAAAAACGGGGTATGAATTATGATTCCCGACTGGGAGACATAAAGTCTGCCTAGCTTCTGATAGCTGAAATTGGCGTTTTGAATAAAATGCACTCCCAGAATTTCCAGGGCATTGAATGTGTGTGTTTTCCGTGAATCACATATGGGTCACGCATGTGAAAGAGAGAGTATGGAATGTGGAGTCATCTTAGACCCTAAAAGGCTGCAACAGAGTGCTGAGAAGATCTCAGCAGAGAGAACCTGCCACGATAGCTGAACCCCTGGGTGGTAAAGGTCTGAATACTGAGGTGGAAGGGAGTGCAGGCGAGAAACCCTCTGAGGGAGAATGAGGTAACTCGAATCTTGCTAAGCCTAGAGAGGGTGACATCAGCTCGCAAGAGTAGCAGTGAAGTAAGAACTTACCTGCTTTACCCCCATTAGTTCTTCTCATTTCCTATGCCCTAAATATGGATAGATCAGAAACCAGAGTTGGAAAGATGATGGAGCACATAGGGAAAGGAGGAGATGTCCCAGGCAGGAAAAAGAGAAAAGCAACTACAGCTAACCCTTAAACAATGCAGTGCTGGACGCACTGAGCCCTGGGACAATTGAAATCTGAGTATAATTTTTGATTGTCCCCAAACATAACTATTAATAGCCTACTGTTGACTGGAAGCCTTATCAATAACATAAACAGTCAATTAATGTATACTTTGTGTGTTATAGGTATTATACACTATATTCCTACAACAGAGTAAACTAGAGAAAAGAAACTGTTAAGAAAAAACTTCTAAGGAGAAAATAGATCTACGACTCAATAGGGGAAAATGGATCATCCTGAAGGTCTTCGTCCTCCCTGTCTTCACACTGAGTCAGCTGAGGAGGGGGAGGGGGAGTAGGGGAAGAGGGGAGGTCAGTCTTGCTCTCTCAGGGTGGCAGAGGTGGAAGATGGAAAGGGAGGAAGGAAATGCAGGCACACTTAATTTAACTTCAAGGAAATACACTGTAATTTCTGTCTGACATTTTTGCTTTTTCATTTCTCTAAAAATGTTTCCACACACTACCAATCCTTCTTCCACTGTTTGCTTTAGATTCAGTGCCTGTATCAGAGCAGGGGCCATGTCCTAAAGGAAGTCAAAAGCAGTCTTGAGTAATTGAAACTCTTCTGCCAGATTGCCTTACACTGATTTGGTCTCTGGCACTGTTTTTTCTCTTTTTCTTCATCTTCTGGCATGGGTTTAGAAGCACCCAACCCCACCAATTCCTCTGTCAGTTCCTTTTGTGTTGGTGTCTAACAGCTCTTCAATTTCTCTAAGATCCATATTTTGAAACCCTTCACCCCCAACTTTTTTTGCCATAACCACAATCTCTTTCATGATTTCTTTGATTGATTCTGTTGCAAATCTTTGGAAGTCATGAACAACATCTGGACACAATTTTTTTCCAGCAGGAATTTATTGTTTGGAGCTGGATAGCTTTCATGGCTTCTTTTATAACAGTGGCATCTTTAGTGGTGTAATCGTTCCAGACTTTCATGACATTGTCTCTACTGGGTTCTCTCCCCAGCACTGACAGTCCTTTCCGTAGAGTACTGTGTGTAATGATCCTTATCACCTTATCACCCTCCCTGTACCTCCTATAGAGGCTGATTTAGAGATGTTCTGTTTGGTGGCAAGTAGACTACTTTGATGCCTTCAGTGCTGAACTTATGGGGTTCAGGATGGCCGGTGGCATTGTCCAAAATCAAAAGAACTTTAAACAGTCCCTTACTGGCAAGGTATTTCCTGACTTTAGGAACAAAGGATCAATAGACCCAATCCAGAAAAAGTGTTCTCACTGTCCAGCCCTTCCTGTTATACAACCAAAAGACTGACAAGTTGATGTTTATCTTTTCCCTTCAAGGCTAAGGAGTAAGTAGTTTTATAGACAGGATCAGGCCTGATCATAAAACTGACTGCATTTTCATAAAACAGTAGAGTTTGCTTACCCATTTCTGCCCTAAATCTTGATGCTCACTTCTCTTATCTACTAATAAATGTCCTCACACATATATTCTTTCTCTTCAAAGAAAATCAAGGGGAAGAGAAAATACATTTATAGTACTGCACTGTATTTATCGATACTGTTAAGTTTACATCATCAGCTTACATCATCTGTTTGAAATGGCAGGCAACCATGGCTGCAGACCACAATCTAAGGCATATATCAAGCAATTCAACTTTTGTTTGTGTCATGTCATGACTTTTCTCTGCTTCTGGGGAGCCCTTCTAGCATCACAAGTGCCATTTCCTATGGGTTCCATGGTTTTATGCAAGGTATTGCACCAAACACAATGAAAAATGCACAAGAACCATGGGAAGATCATGTTTTACTGCAATATGTACTTTACTGAAGAAGTGAACTGCTCACATAGAGATGGTTAGCATCACAGGGCATTTTAAACAAATATTACCAACACCTGACCTCACCACACTAGCAACAGGAGGGGACTACAAAATTATGAAATTGTAGTACGGTATATACTACAGGTAACTTCATGCTACTGTGATTTAATAGTACATCTTTAAGCATTTTTACATTTCTCTCAACTGTGAAAGGCACCATGTACAGTCTAGTCTATTTAGTGTTCATGTATGTAAGATAAATTTTAACTTTTATAATGTATTTTTGTATATGTTATGGTAGTAAATGTTAAAACAGACTAATATCCACTTAATATTTTATGCATTCTTGACATACATATATTTTTCTTACTTTTTCAATATTTCTAGGCTGTGTGGTTCATCTCTTTTATTCAAATTGTCTCAAGTATCAAAAAAGTTTTCCAATATATTTTTTGAAAAAAAATCCACATAGGTAGTATAAGTGTACCTATGTAGATCAAACCCATGTTGTTTACAGGTCGTGCATTTCTAATGAGCCTACACTCTCTGTGGCTGTTTTAGAAAAAAAAATCAGTACTTTGAATAGCCATATAAAAGCATAATTTGTGATTGTAGAGTTATACTAGGCAATCAATTATGTTTTTCCATCAGAGTTACCCAGTGTGGACAGACATAGCCACTTTGTGTTACATGACAGGCTGTTCTGACTACCCAGTCACTTGTCAGAGGCCAAATCTCATAGCAGCCATGCTTCAACACTGACATTACGGACATCATAACTCCAAAATGTTTTCTCTTATCAGTGTTTCTAATGATTTATTTCAGTTTACTCTGCATCAGTAATCCAGGTAGGTCTAATATCATGCATCAAACTCCCAAATACTCAATTGCTGTGCATGAGAGTGTTAATTTTAAGGCTTTTTGTTCTTACTTCTTAGAAGGCATGAGGATTACTCACTACACACCTTTAAAATACTAGTCATAAGATACACAGGGGGAATAACACCCTTACGGTTATGAATAAAGAAGAATTGAAAGTGTGAGGTAGAATATCATGCATTCCAAAGACAGCTCTAAAACACAATGATGACAGCAATGGTATAGGAAATGATAATTTATTAAAGTAGGGTAATCAGTTCAGAGACAAGGGCATTTTATTTAGATTCAAAATAACATATGGCTTCCTGTCTCTGGCCATTCATTCTTTAAAATTGAAATTGTTTTACAGGTATTTGGTTATGTTCACAAAAGACTTTTCATGATCATCCTACTAACATATTTTGAACATTGTAAAGAGGGACTCAGATATGCTTCACTACAGTAAATGTTCAAAATGTATAATTCAATACCTAGTTTTTCATGTCTACTAAAAATAGACACTTTAAAATAGCATTACATATTTCATGTAAATTACAAAACTATCAAAATCAGAAAGAATTTTTTAAGTTAATATAAATATTTCTCTTATGTTGATAGGTATTTTATTTTTGTGATAGTCACTGAAACCACAGAACATTGAAATACAAACTGCAGCCAAGAATATGGAAGATCAAGATAAGAGTTTGCTTCCATATTTACTGAAGCTTGTAATGGAAATAAATGACAACATGGAGAAATTTGCCTAGAGAATATAAGTCTCAACCACTTAGCAACCTCTTCTGGAATCTGTAGAGATATCAAAGGCACTATTAAGAGAATGAAACCATAAGCCACTCTATGAAAAGATGTTTAAAACAAGTAAAACTAACAAAACACTTACATCTATAATTAGCTTATGCCTGTAATCCCAGCACTTTGCGAGGCCAAGGCAGGAGTATAATGAGGCCAGGAGTTCTGAGACGAGCCTGAGCAACATAATGAGACCCTTTTTCTACAAAAAATAAAAAAGTTAGCTGGGCATGGTGGCATACACTTATAGTCCCAGCTACTTGAGAAGCTCAGGCAGAAGGATTGCCCAGGAGTTTGAGATTGCAGAGGTATGATTATGCTACCGTACTCTTGCCTGGACAACAGAATGAGACCCTGTCTCAAAAAAATTTGATATAAATTTATTTTAAAAATCCAATATAAAAGCATAGGATTTTGATAGGCCCTTCATAGTAGAGGATATGCAAATGGCTAAAAAGCACATGCAAAGTTGCTCAATTTCACTGGTAATCAAGAAATAAGAATTAAAACAAGATATCGTTACACACCTTAACAGAATGGCTGATGTTTAAAGAATGAAATTATCAAGTGATAGGAAGGATATAAAAACATATTAGCTCTAAGGCTTGGCTTGTGAGAGTGTAAATACATATCTGAATTTTGGGAAACTATTTGGCATTATCAACTAAAGTTGAAAACGTGCAAATCATATGACTCATCAATAGACAAATTTCATTCCTAGGTATGAGAAATGTATATGTCCACCAAAGACATATACAAAAATGTTCACAGAAATATTATTCATAATAGCTCATAACCATGTATATCCAAATGCCCATCGATGATAGAATACATAGTTTATAAAAACGCAATATGCTATAAAATAATGAAAATGAATAAACTGAACCTATGCCCCAAAACACTGGTGAATTCCACAAACAAAATAGTGAGCAAAAAATACCTTCTTAATTTATATCAAGTTCAAAAACAAGCAGAACATCCAGTGTAAGGAAGAGGTTGGGGATCCTTTTGAGAAAGAGGGAGAATGTAGTGAGTGGGCGTGAGCACAAGGGGCTTCTGAGGCGCTTGCCAAGGTGGTAGTTACACAGACGTTCTTGTGTGATAAATCACTGAGGTGTACATTTATGCATCTATGCTCTAACACTGGGGATACTTGTCTTATATTTTGCAATACATAAATTTAAAAAAAACACCTTGACATTCTTACATATCACCTAATTGGGAGTTAAAACAGGAACAGAAAGCCACTGCCTATCAAAAAATAGCTCCTTGAAGTCATGTTTTCTATATTTACTTCATTTCTCCTGAAGTGTGTGCACAATTTATCATCAAAGACTGGCAAAATCCTAGTCTAATTTCAGAATTGTGCTAATTTATTCAGTACCTTTTTGTATCATATTTTAAGGAAGTGTTTAAAATAGTCTTTTTTTAAATTTATTTCTACCTCTTATGGATTAGCTAATTGTAATTGGCATAATCCTATCATCTTTTTATTACATCTATTTACTGCATTTTTTGCTGGGAGGCTGAAGAAAAAAAAATCAATATTGAAATGTTCCAAATTTCTCTCATTATCGTTCATATTTTCACTGACTTCAAGCTTATGCTTCAAACTTGTTATTTTAAAACAGTTCATCAATGTTCCCAGCTGAAAAGATAATTTCAAATTATACCAGGTGAATAAAAGATATCATTAAAATTAATAAGGTACAAATTTCTAGCAGTTTTCTATTACTGGGGGATTGATTGCAATAGGAAGGAAAATTAATTAATCATTATCACATTCATATAAGCAAATTATTATATTTATTAAGTACAGTAGCAAAAGTAGGTTGAACTTATTTGTGGGTATCAAAGGTTTTTTGTATAATCAAAATGTTGCCACCACCACTACCACACAGCCAAAAAGCTGAGTCTATCTCTGCACTTGCCTATGAATCTCATACTGTGTTCTGGTAGGCTGGAATCAATCATTGTTTGTCTGTGACACAAGCATAGTCTCTTTTTTTGTTTTGAGACAGAGTCTCATTATGCCACCCTAGGTAGAGTGCCATAGCATCACAGCTCATGGCAACCTCAAACTCTTGGGCTTAAGGAATTCTCTTGCCTCAGCCTCCCAAGTAGCTGAGACTAAAGGTGCCTGCCACTATGCCAGGCTTTTCTTTTTGGAACGAGTTCTCACTGTGGCTCAGGCAGGTCTCAAACTCCTGAGCTCAGGGCAATCAACCCACCTTGGCCCCCAAAATGCTAGGATTACAGACATGTGTAAGCCCCTGAGCCCAGCCAGCATAGTCTCTTTTGACTATACTAAAGGCCCATTCTGTTACCTGAATGCAAAACTAACACAATTAGGTTCTTAACAACACTATAGTCCCACAATTGGGTCTTTTTACTGATGCTGCTCATATTATGGAGTAACAAAACTTTTCAAGAGGACCAAAATTCAAACATTTCCCCCCAAATCATTTTGTTATATGGCGCTTGCCCCGGAATTTGGCCAAAATTATTCCATGACTTCATACACCCATACTGCAACTTGCAACATAAAATCCCCAGGTTCCCAGGAGAGGGATCTAGTGCTTGCCTGGATTCTCTTCTATTCAATACTTCTCTGGAAGTCCAATTCTGAAGAATTTTGAGTTACCTGCAAATATGACTACAAATATTTTTTGGAAACCATCCAAGTAAAACAAATATTTCTTTTCTTTCTTTGTTATTGTATTTTTGTTTTGGAGACAGAGTCTCATTATGTCGCCCTCAGCAGAGTGCCATGGCATCACAGCTCACAGAAACCTCCAACTCCTCGGCTTACTCGATTCTTTTGCTTCAGCCTCCCGAGTAGCTGGGACTACAGGTGATGCCACAATGCCTGGCTATTTTTTTGTTGCAGTTGTCACTGTTGTTTAGTTGGCCTGGGCTGGGTTCAAACTCGCCAACCTCAGTGCATGTGGCTGGTGCTGTAACCACTATGCTACGGGTGCCAAGCCAAAACAAATATTTCTTAAGTGGACAGAAATTTTCTTTGAATCCTTAAACATACAAATCTCATATATTTTCACCATGCAGAATATTGAAGCCCAAGTTAAGTGGGATGGTGTTCAGGACTCAGTTTCAGTCTCAGCAATGACTGACTACCTATCAAGGCATCTGAACTGACTGTGGAATAGGAGTAAAGGCAAAGGAGCAGTTCTAGAGAGATTCACAAAGTGAAATCTAGGAAGTTACTATTTAGAAACCACAGGAGTGGCAAACATTTGACATTTGTCCCTGATAAAACAGATCTTAGGTCTAAATGTCAATAAAGATACTTAGATGGCTGAGGGAGGAAGGACGTAGGTGGCATCCAAAAATAGAGCTGACATATCAGAGGAAGAATATGGGCTACATGACTTATTTCCAAGTTGTACCAAATACTTAGGAGATTCTTAGGGTCAATGATTCTTGATCCTCAGTGGATATTAAATCCCTTGGAGTACTTTTTAAAAATACCAGTGCCTAGGGAAATATCCAAGATTGACTCAAAAAAAAAGTCTTTGAGGGTGGGGCCCAGCATCAAAGTTTCTTAAAAGTGATTCTGATATGCCACAAAGTTTGACAAGACATGTCCTATAGCGTCATTTGTCAAAGTTTAACATGCATATGATACCTAGGGATATTGTTAACACGCAGATTCTGATTCAGCAGTTCTGGCGTGGGGCCTGAGATTCTGCATTTCTAACGAACTTACATGCAATGTTAATATTTCTGGCTCATGGATCACACTTTGAATAGCAAAGTTTCCAGAAAAATAGATCTCAACTTTGCACAATAGAATTACCTGTAGCACTTTTAAAAAATATCCACGCTTGGGCCTCAGGCACAGTTCTGAAAGGTGTGGGGGTTGTGCAGCAGTAAATCTTTAGAACTCTCAAGTACAGTCCAATATCGAGAACTGCCATTATAGAAAAACTGACATAATAGAGCTATGGGAGGGGGGAGGAAAAGACAAAGGTGGAGGGAGTAAGCAAATGATGTTAAATACTGTTTATTTGTATTTGTTTACTAAACATTTCCAAGTAATATAAATTTTTTTTTCAAATACTGTAAGAGGATGAAAACTCACCATTAAAACTTAGTCCAACAGATAATCCTGTCCTAGAGGGAGTCCCTACTAACTCTAAGCAAACAGAGCTTGAATGAAAAAAGTCATCTACGTAATCATCTATTAGGGGCTAAGACTCCACCTTATAAAACAGAAAACATCTGAAAATGTAAGAAACTTTTAGTACATCCTCTTCTCTCTCCTCACAGACTCAGGAACAACCATCTTTCTATCATACTAGTGCAGGATACCAGAGTACTTTTATTTACATATTCCCCCAACAACGACCATTCTACCCCCAGTAGAAGTATATGGTATTTGAAGAAGTTTAACACCTATAACCATGCATAGTGATGAAGAAATGGAGCATACTCGTAGCAGCCTGGAAACTCATCTTAGGATACAGCTAGGTCACTACTACTTGGATATACCTTGCCTTATTTATAAATGAGTAAAAAGAAAAAAAATTGGGGTCTGTAAAAATACTAAAAACCAATGGAAACTAAAACTCATTTGACAGCCCAAAATTATTAACTTCATAATAAAATGCCCAGAAATAGCTGAGGATACACTCTATCAAGAAAAAAAACAAAAAGTAATTAGAAAAAGGCAGGAGGAATTGTAGATAAAATAGGATGATATAAGAAAGAAATTCAAGAAAACTAAAAAAGCAACAGTAAAATCCAAAACCATCATAAAAGTAGTAATATATAGAATTTATACTACAGATAATCAGATGATAATATAAGAGAATAACATTAAATAACAGAGGAAAGGACAAAAAGTAAACATCAGAAATCCAACATTCAGGTAATTAATATTCACAAAGAGATCAATGCAAATGGAATAGAATAAGACATAAGAATATATTCCCCAAGTAGAAAATACAAGTGTATGCAGACTAGGAAATCTTTTTAATTCATCTATCATTAGATCTATCTTAGCAAATTTCTTCATTAAAAGACACAAAAAATGTATATAAGCATTTGTGCTTAAAAGATATAAACCTAGAAAATGAAAAAACAGTAGACTATACACTTTTCTCACAACACTTACTGAAGCCAGATATTGATTAAAGCAGTATCTATAGAGTTTCAGAAGTAACATTGTTACCCCAAATTTTTAGACGTAGTTTACATAGTTTTAGTCATATCTGAATGACTAAACATGGGTTGTAAGGATGTTAAGGAACTGTTTAAAATGGGAGAGACTCTATCGTGTTTAAAAAGTGATAAGAACAATCCAACTGAAGAGGAGAGTTCAATTAGATTAGAGATGGTATCAGTTTCCAAAAATGGAGAGAGAGAATGGGAATAACATAATAGAAAAGAAAACTCAGTACATTAAGAAAAAGGAGAGGATGGTTGAAGTTGTAGTTGTATAGGTCTATCTGTTTAATAGGAGGAAAGTTCTTCTAATTATCTGTTTTCCTCTGAAGTGGAAAGCAAGATTATCTGCTAAGTAATGCTGAAAGGGAAGGGAAGGGAAGGGGAATGGAGGGGAGGGGAAGGGAAGAACCGGAATGTTGGAGAATGGTGATGAAGGGTGAAAAATAGTCATTTCAAAAGTTGAAGAACTACAATAGAATTGGGAGAAGGTGTTGAAGGCCTACTTGAGTCATGAATTTATGGTGGTCACAATCCACCCTGTTGCATGACTCTTTCCAGCACAATGTGTCCATTTGGGGAGGCAGAAGAAAGAAGGAAAACAGAGGAAACCAAATAAAAGCATGATTTTAAAAGGAAGAGTAAATGTATGAATAAAATTAAAACAGGACCACCAGCATTGAGAATACTAACATTACTCAATAGATTACTAATAATACTTACTAGAATACTAAAGTATTACTAAAATTACATGCCTTGAAATCAGAGTAACAAAGGAAATAAAGACAACAACTTATGGACAGAAAAAAAGTAGAGGGGCCAAGAGTTACACAAGCAATTAAGAAGGAGAGAGGAAAGCAGGGTGAGTGAGTGAGTGACTTTGGAGGTCAGAGGTCAAGAAATTATAGAAGAGTATGTGAGCTGAGTAGAGTGCTAGCCAAGGTCACAGAAGGTGGGAAGGTCCAGGAGTTGAACACTAGCTTCTTGGTTATGCAATGTGTATGGGTTCTCATGTCACAAAGATTATAAACAACTACAAAACATGCACTGTATTCTGAATATACTTTCAAAGGAAAAATATTACAAAATAATAAAACATTCATGTCCTAAGAGTGAAATTTGGGCAGCATCAACAATAGTGTAAATGGGAACTGAATAAAGGCATTTTCCCCTGGATTTTCAAACCACTTTGAAATATAGACAAATAAGTATATTTGCATAAATTATCAAGAGCTTATACAATATGCTTTATACTTAGTTGTATTTCCTACATCATAAGTCTAAATCAATTCTCATTTTCACAAAGCAAACACATACAAGAAAAACAAAGATCAAGCCTTGTCTCTCCTACCACTCTCAATCTCTTTTATAAGTATCAACAATTTTATGAGTATGAGGTATTGCTGATAACTACAAATTGTCCAAGCACACATATTACAATCATATCATAAAAACAAGGAAAAAGATTCTTACCAAAAGAAGGTGACTCCCTTCCATCTTCTAATCCTGAATCTCTCTCTCTGTCTCTCTTCCGGTGTTTATGACCACGATGCCTGTGACGTCGATGGCTTTTTCTTCCTCCCAGGGGTACATGAACTCCAATAAAGAGTGTTCGATGACCTTTATTAGGGAATAAATGCACAAATTAAACTCCAAATTACTCCAGGGCACAGGAAATAATTTACATGCTAATAGAAACTCAACATAATATAATCCAGCAAATCATTTTCGAGTGTTTATAATATGTAAAGCTTGGGACTTGGCTCTTTACTTGACACATTTCCTAATTAAGTATACCACAGGCCTATCACAACCATTTATGATACTAGTTATTTAGTTTTATATTTTGTAGTCTGTCTATTCCCCATACTTTGATTATAGACTGACTAGAAAATAATTTGTTTTATCCTCTCCCCACCCTCAACTAACTGTATTATTCTACCAATTCCCTTCCCTTCATAGTTAAGTGTGAGAAAAAGTCACTACCTTCTAATAAACAGATTTTGCCAAGGTCTCTACTAATGCCAAGTCTCATGGGGTTCTTTTCATTTCTACTGTTTCTCATTGTGGCACTTGATTCCTCTGACAACAATCTTCTCAGTATTACTTTCTCTCATTTCATCCTCTTTTTCCTTTGTTTCAGCCATACAACTTCCCTTGCTTATTACTCTTCCCATTCAAGACTGGGGATCCCCAGGATCCTATTCTTGAACTCATGATTTCAAATATGATATAGGAGGTTGGGCAATTAAGTTCATGAACTCATCCTAGAAAAAGTGTCAATATCTCATTGCTGAATACCACCATGGTCACCTTTAAAGTACTCACTTTGAGAAGCTATGCACTGAAGCCAGCACCTAGTCCACCCTTCAGAGCAATTTTGGGACTCTTTCTAGAATGATCATCAGAGCTGTCATCTTTCAGAGTTCTAACAATTAAGTTTGCAAACTTGCCATTGAGTGCTTATGTTGGCCACACTGTACAAACTAATTGGTAGGTTTTATAACCTTGCTATACGTACATCAGTATTGGTGTGTTTGTGTAGCTGCGTGGCAATATCTTGCTGTGTGGTGTTCATTATTGTTTTTGCATGTTTTTGTGCATCATGTGATGACAGCTCTGATGGTCATTCCAGAAAAAAGTTTTTAACTTGATCAGGTCTAATTATTTATTTTTGTTGTTGCTGTGATTCATAAATTCATAAATTCATTGCCTTGGCCAGTATCTATAAGTGTTTTTCCAACATTTTCTTCTAGAATTCTTACACTTTCATGCCTTAGGTTTAAGTCTTTAATTCACTGTGAATTAATTTTTGTGAGCAGTGAGAGGCGTGGATCCCATTTCAGCCTTTTATGTGAGACTTTCCAGTTTCTCCAGTACCATTTATTAAATAAGAATTCTTTGCCCTGGTGTATGTTTTTGTGTACTTTGTCAAAGATCAAATTGGAATAGGAGGATGGTTTCATATCTGGGTTCTCTGTTCTGATACAAAGTAAATAAGTCTGTGTTTCTGGTTTTGTGCCAATACCATGCTATTCTGTTTACTATAGCCTTGTAGTATAGTGTGAAATCTGGTAAAGTGATGCCTCCTGATTTGTTCTTATTACATAAGAGTGTATTGGCTATTCAGAATCTTGTCTGGTTCCATACAAAGGGTAGAACTATTTTTTCTAGATCTGAGAAAAATGATGTTAGTATTTTAGTGGGGATTGTATTGAATCTGTAAGTTACTTAGGATAGTATAGACATTTTTTTTTTTATTGTTGGGGATTGATTGTACACAGAACCAGGTTACATTGATTGCTTTTGTTAGATAAGGATATATATTTGTGTCCCACCCCCAAAAGGTGTCCCACATCCCTTGACCCCCTTCCCTCCTTTCCTTGCTCAGCTCTCCCCATCCCTCACCGCCCACTGTGTACTAGGACCTTAATTGTCCTCATATCAGAATTGAGTACATAGGATTCTTATTTCTCTATTATGTGTTGATTCTGCCAATCATGAGTGCATGAGTGTGTATGTTTTTCTATCTGTTTACATCCTCTATAATTTCTTTCCTCAGGGTTTCATAGTTCTCCTTATAGAGGTTTTCACGTCCTTAGTTAAATATATTCCTAGGTATTTTATTTTCTTTGTTGCTACCATGAAAGGTATTGATTTGGCTCTCAGTTCAACTGTTCTTGGCAATATGAAAGCTACTGATGTGCGTATGTTGAACCAACCTTGCATCTCTGCAGTTTGCTAAGATTTTATTGAGAATTTTTCTATATAGTCAGAAGGGATAATGATCTAGTTTTGTTTTTTGTTGTGTCCTCTCTTGGCTTTGGTAAAGGTGATACTGGCTTCATAGAATGAGTTGGGGTGGATTTGTTCCTTCTCATTGTTAAGGAATAATTTCTGTAGTATAGGTACATGTACAAGTTATTCTTAGTAGGTTTAGTAAAATTTGGATATGAAACTGTCTTGTCTGGAGCTTTTTTTTTGTTGAAAAGCTGCTTTGATTTTGGTGCCTGATATTGGCCTGTTTAGGAGTTCTATTTCTTCCTCATTGAGCCTAGGAAGGTTGTATATTTTCAAGAATATGTCCATTTACTCCATATTTTCAAGTTTATCAATTTAGAGATTTTTATAGTATTCAGAGATGATGTTTTGTATTCCTGTGATATCAGTTGCAATTTCTCCTTTTTTATTTTTGATTATATTAGAGTCTTTTCTTTTCTCTTACTGGTTAATCTAGCAAGAGGCTTGCCAATTTTGTATACATTTTCAAAAAACCAAATTTTTGCTTCGTTAATCTTTTGCAGAATTCTTCTGTTCTTGATTTCACTTTGTTCTGCTCTGATCTTGATTATTTCTTTTCTTTGGTTGTGTTTGGGATTGATTTGTTCATCCTTTTCTTTTTCCTTAAGATGCTTTATTAGATTGTTGATTTGTGATCTTTTTGTCTTTTGGGTATGGGCATTTAAGACTAAGTTTTCCTCTCATGCCTGATTTTGCTGTATCCCACAGATTTTAACAACTTTTGTTCCCAGTATCATTTACCTCAAAGAAACTTTTGATTTCCATTTTATCTCCTCTTTGACCCAGCTATCATTCAGCAGAAGGTTGTTTAGTTTGCAAGACATTGTGTAGGGAGGAGTGTTTCTGTTGGAACTGATTTAAAGTTTTATTCCACTGTGGTATGGGAAGATACACGGTGTAATTTCTTTTTTTTTTTAATTTGAGACATGTTTTATGACCTAGGATCAATCTTAGAGAATGTTCCATGAGCTGATGAGAACATATTTTTAGTAGTTTTGTGGGAGAATGTTCTGTAAATGTCGGTTAGGCCTGTTTGTTCTAGAGTTCTGTTTAAGTCCACTGTTTTCTTTGCTTATTTTCTGTTTGACAGACCTCTCCAGTTCTGATAGTGGTGTGGTATAGTCCCTGACAATTATGGTGCTGCTGTTTATCCTTTGGTGTAGATTCAGCAGGATTTGCTTAATGAATCTCGGTGCTCCTGTATTAGGAGCATAGAAATTTAGGATTATTAAGTCTTCTTGTTCAATTTTTCCCATCACAATTAGATAGGGACCATCTTGGTCTTCTTTTACTTTTGTTGATTTCAATTCTTTGCTATCTGATATGAGAGTTGCTATACCCCCTTTTTCTTAGGTTTCTGTTTGCATGGAATATTTCTTTCCATTTTTTCACCTTGAGTCTAAACGAGGTCTTATGGGTTACATGTGTTTCCTCGAGACAACAGATATTTGGCTTGTATTTTCTTTTTTATCCATTTAGCCAACCTATCTCTCTTCAGTGGGGAGTTCAAGCCACTCATTTTATTGAAAGAATTAATAAGTGGGTGGATTTCTGTTTATCCTGCTATGTAGAACTTTATTGCTTTGTTTTTATCTCTAGAGCCATCGTGGTATCTAAGCTCTAGCCTTTAGCTACCGGGTAATTCTACACTGCTGGGTGTTTATTGTACTGGTCCATGTATAATGCAGATCTGAGTACTCTCTGCAGCATAGATCTAGTGATGACAAACTTACGCAATGTTTGCTTGTCTGGAAAAGACTTAATTTCTCCATTAAATGTGAAACTTAATTTTATAGGATATAAAACTATAGGCTGGAAATTATTCCATTTAAGAAGATAAGAGATGGGGACCCAATGCCTTCTGGCCTGGAGGGGGATCTGGAGGCACAGAGGCAGAGCCTTGTGCTCCATCATGAATGCCTCAGGGCCAGGACTGGGGAGGAGCCTGAAGCAGAGTCTCAGGATCAAGAAGCCAGATGCAAGGCCATAGGCAAGGCAGGGCGGATCTAGCCTAAAGGAAGGGCTCAGGACCAAACATACAGGAGACAGTTCAGGCCCGGAGGGCAGAGTCTGATCTGACCAAGTGGCAGACTGTTCTACAACTTTAGGGACATTCATCAGGTCTTAGGGCCGTTGGATGTCAAGTCAGGTGGGCTAATAGTAGTTCTGGAGCCCTGGGATGGCAAAGCTCTCTACACTCCTCCTAAGACCTGCTGAAGTGAAGTGGTAGCCCACAACCTCTCAGGTTGAAGCCTGCTGCACCCATTCCCAGTCAATTCCTATGCTCAGATGCCTTTGTGCACTATAGGGGAAATACTTGGTTTCAAGTCACTGACTATGGCTCAGGAAAGCCATGAGTCAATCCATTCCTTCCCCAGCCCAGTGTAGCCCTAGCCTGGTGCACCTGAGAGCCCAGGATATAGTTAGCTGCTGTCCAATTCCCACCATGCCTGCTGTCTCGTGCAATGGCTTTGCACAGACTTCTGGTAGGTCCCTGATCTGACTTGGCAGAGGTCTGTGGAGGTGGTGGAAGCTGTCCCACAGACAAGTTCACACAGTGCTAGCAGAGCAAGTACAGTGCCCCAGTGTTCTATGTTCCTTTTGTTTCCTGCAGAGACTCTGATCTTATTATATGAATTAACCCATCACCTGTTTCCATGCTTTTTTCTTTCCTCTACTCTGAGTGTCCGATGTTGCTTCTTTGTGAGTTCACAATGCTGTTTTTCAGATGAGCTGCCTGCAACTTTCACTTCTTTCTTTGGGAGCAGTGTGTTGGCAGCCTGCTTCTAACCTACCATTTTTTCCCTCCCTGTCTCCAGTCATATTTTTAAATAGACTGTGCCTCACACACTAAAAGCCAGTGTGTGCTCCCTCACACCTGAACAACCAGGTAATCCTCAGGTCTCTCTGATTTTACTTAATGCTGTTCCTACATGGGGTCGGTAAAGATGATATGATAAAAAATCAGGCAAGACTTGAGACATGAGCTGGAATGGCTAACTTACAGAATTCAGCATGAGGAGGGAGAAGCCTGATAAATGAGGAAACATAAAACTTTTAGGAGCTGGAAGTCCCAAGAGGACTGTGAAACAGATTTAAAAGAAATGAAAAATTAGGAATGAGGCTGGGTCCACAAGAGGGATTGTAAGAATTCAGAGAAGGTGCTGTTCTGGATAGGGGTAAGACCTATGTGGTTGTGCAAATAGGTTGCTACACAAAGACTTCTTCTGATTTGCTTATTTACTATCTTTCTATTTTCTTTGGTGAGGAGTCTGTTCATATATTTTCCCATTTTGTAGTTGGGTTTTTGTTTTTATCATTGAGTTTTGAGACTTCTTTCTATATTTTGCATTTAAGTTGTCTTAGTCTACGTAGCTGCTATAAAAAAAATACCATAACAACACCTAAACTTTCTCTTGTTCTTTTCTCAAAGTTGTCTATTTTGTGTTTTACAGTTAGGTCTATGATATGTTTTGAGTTAATCTTTATGTAAGGTATAAGGTCTTTGTTTAGATTCTAATCTAAATATTTAATCCATTCATGAGATACATGTATTTACCCAAATGAATTGAAAACCTATGTCCACCCAAAAACCTGAACATGAGTGTTTATATCAGCTTTCTTCAAATAATAATTTTCAAAAATGAGAAGCAACCATGATGTTCTCCAATAGGTTAATGAACATGCAATTCACAACCATGTGATTGAGTATTATTTAGCAATACAACAGTCCCCTTTATCCATAGTTTCACTTTCTCAAATTCAGTTACTTGCAGTCAAGTAAGAACCATACTTATTAAATGGAAAATTCCAGAAAGAAACAATCATTAAGTTTTAAATCAAGTGCCATTCTGACTAATATGACAAAATTTTCAGCATTTCCCATTTTGTCCCATTTTATCCTGCCCAGGACATAAATCATCCCTTTGTCCATTATACAAATGCTGTTTACTAGATGACTATTAGTCACTTACAAGCCATTTCAGTTTTCAGATCAACTGTCACTTATCATAGTGCTTGTCTTCAAGGAATCATTGTTGTACTTAATACTGTCCCCAAAGCACAAAAGTAAGGATGCTGGCATATTGTTAGAATTGTTAAATTTTACTATTAGTTGTTGTAAAGCTTTTAATATGCTTACTTTATAAATTAAACTTTATCATAGATATGTATGTATATGGGAAAACATAGTATATACAGTGTCTGGTACTATCTGAAGTTATAGGCATCCACCAGGGGTCTTGGAATATATCCCCTACAGATAAGGAATGATTTATTTTTACAACACATTTAATATATGTGAAGTTACAATCTGGTAAAAAATATCTTTGTTTTCTCATTTCTCTCCAAATACTGAAACCTCTCCAGTGAGCCAAAAATCAATTTTCTAAATGTTCCTTTTACTTTTTTTGTTAAAACAGAAGCCTGCCTTACCCTGGAGAATTGCATCACCTACAACCTTACAGCAATAGTTGCCTCTCTCCCACAATATGGAAAAGGCATCTTTCTTGTTTTACTGCCTCTGTTGGGTGAATAGAACAGGTAATGTGGTGTCCCTTGCTACATTCTGATCCTTTCAGACTATTTCCCTATATCCTCCCCCAAATCCCTCATATTTAATTCTCCTGGTAGATAATACTCACTATATGCTTTGCCTCATGGCTACTGATATCTACTAAGGTCTAGATAATTCCCACCCACTTCTAAAAGATTTGAGCTTCTGGTTTACTATCACTTCCTTCAGTACTATTCTTACTTTAAGCTCATGAGATTCCAAAACACATGTGGATGATTCTTTGGCACTTCAGTTCCTTGAACTCCTATGATCTTTTTATCCCAGGCCTTTCATTGGCAATGAATGGAGACTCTCCATAATCTCAATTATATACATCCTGCAACCTTCTGTCTTTATAGCTCATGTCCTATGGTATCCTAACATCAAATATCCTCAAAAGAAGATCCACATTTTGTGGAGTCAGAAGTTTAATCTATGTTGAAGTCTCTCTTTAAGAAAAAATATAAAATTATTAACATAAAATTAGATATTGGAGCAAATATTTATATAGACTTAGAAAAGATATTATAATACCCGAAATATTTTAAAAAGCTGACAACACAAGTATCACAAGATCCAGGGAAAAATAATACTTTCACTAATGAACTTTCTTTCTTTCTTTTTTTTTAGAGACAGAGTCTCTCTTTATCACCTCTGGTAGAGTGCTGTGGTGTCACAGCTCACAGCAACTTCCAGCTCTTGGTCTTAGCCAATTCTCTTGCCTTAGCCTCCCAAGTAGCTGGGACTACAGGTGCCGGCCACAACGCCTGGCTATTTTTTTTGTTGCAGCTGGGCTGGGGCTGGGCTCGAACCCTCTACCCTCAGTATATGGGGCTGGTGCCCTACTCGCTGAGTCATAGGTGCCACCCCACTCATGAACTTTCTGATGCTACTGTATGTTTCTTGAAGGTTAAGTTGTAGGTACCCTCACTTGCATGGGCCTTTTCCAAGTCCCTGAGAGTAGGGATATGGAAGGGATAGGTAATACTGTGATTGCATGGTCATATATTTTAGGAAAACTTCTGAATGTAAGACACATTAACCACAATTGCCTAAAATTGTCTCTTCCCTTTTCTCTTTCATCATGCTTGAGTATCTGTGAATATTTCAGAGAACTAAGAGGAAATTGAGTTGGAGACACATTTATGCTGGTGGAACATATTTATGAGCTCATAGTCACTCCACATAAGAATAGGTTATTGTTAGCTATTCTGGAGTAGAAATACCTTCCAGGAATACTCCTAGCATCCACTGTGCCAAATTTGTCTAACATCATGACTCACAGGTGCAGGGATGGAAGTGGTATTACCCTATGAAAAGGTATCAGAATCTGTATGGACTTAGAAATATACGGGTAGTGGAAGAGAATTAAGGTTTGAGTTGTATAGAACCAAAAATTAGTCCCTGGAAAATTCTCCCAAATTTTACAGGTCATGCTTGTAAAAGATTGATATGGGTTTTTTTTTTAATTTTAAGACAACATTGAAGATGTTCATAAAATTATAAATGAGTTACAAAGATGAAAGAAGTTTTTCTAGACTATCATTAATAAAAAATAAAATTTAATTACTCATGATAGAGTAAATAGTATTTTATTTTTTCCATATTCTCAACAGAAAATATTACAAAATCATTGGTACTAGATGTAAAAACGTAGGGGGACAGGTAGAAATATCTTATGATATTTCTCCAAATTTTTGGATATTGTGCTATTCATCAGTTTCCAAATAACTATTGTGATTCCTTTTCATCTTCAATAAATATTTACCTCTATTCCTAATATGTATTCAAATTTTGAGTTCTCTTTGCTTAGAAAGAACCCTCAAAAGTTTACAAACTTTAGAACCGATAATACCAAAAATCCATTGCTATATAATCTATACATAGGCAGCTTCCACTTTTCTATCTCCAGCTCAAACTCTTCCAAATTCCAAACTAGCATATCCAAATTGTTTACTCAACACCTCTATTGCACGTCTAATAGACATCTCCAGACTAAACATGCTCAAGACTTAAACTCCTAATCATCCCCATTCTAGCTTCTCCAATAAATTGCTCCCCCAACAACCTTGTTTATCTCAGTCATCAATGACACAATATTTTTCTAGTTCTTAGGTACAAAACATTAGAATTAATTTAGGCTCCTCCCAAAGTTTTTCTATTGCTGTACAAGATCCTCCATGACCTGCACATCCCAAATCTGTTAGCTCGCTGACCTCTCCTGCTAATGTCCCCCTCACTCCACTTCACTCCAGCCATGTGGCCTCACTACTGTTCTCACTGCCATCTTAGAGACTTTCCATTGTCATTTTTCACTGCCTGAAGTATTTTTCCTACTTGGCTAATTCCTCTTCAAGTCCTTGCTCGCATTTCCACTTCTCAGTGAGGCCTACCCTATGCATTTATTCAATATTATATCCTAACCTCTTTAAAGTCTTTCATGTCCCTCATTCTTCTCCACCTTTATTTTTTATACTACTTACATAAGCTGTAATTTACTTGTGTTTAGTGTTTCATTTCTAGTTTCCCCTCAAAGTTTGCAAATATAAAAAAGGCCGGAGTCTTTGATTTGCTCAGTAACGCATACTAAATGCATAGAACAGTGTTTGATAGTTTTTGAAGCTTGATACATATTTATTGAAGAAATAATCTTTTGCATAAGGAAGGATATTTTTATGCAAAATATATGGACAGCAGATTACTAATGAATTAAGCTACTAAACACATTAAGAAAGGAATGGAAAGAAAGCTAACGGTCACAATTTTATAGCAATTGTACTAAAACTGCCATAATTCACAGCTGTGGCACTGTAAAGAAAATGTTTTCATATTTCTGCTCGATGGGGACCTTATAAAGCAAGAAAACCTAGAATCTGGGTTAAATGTTGACTGAATAGACAGAGACCTCTAGAGAAATAGAGACAGTTATCTGCTAGAACTGTGAGTTTACATTTCAAAGGAAAATAAAATCCCAGAGTATTAGTTTACATTTCAAAAGGTTTAAACTGGGGACCTTCCCTTTCTCTTCCCTGAGAAGATTGGTTTATTGCATGTAAAGAAGATAAGGTTTCTCTTCCTCTCTCCGAATAAGAGAAAACAGTAGTATATAAACTGTATGTTAACTCCCAGTTAATCTGCATAAACTCCCAGATTTAGAATTTCAGGGCTCTCTTCCTGTGCACATTACTGTGTGCATTTTTTCCCAAAGGAGAATGGGGCATGGAAAACCTATGTGGTTATTGCTATAAGTAATCATAATAGTCTGTCAGTGATTCAAAAACCTCATTTGTTTACAGGACAAAAAATAATGGTAGATAGCAAAGACTTAGAAGGTTTTTTACAAAGATTATATGAGCTCAAATAATAGATATAAAATATTAAAGACAATGCCTGTTACGTAGTAGACACTAATACATACAATAAGTTCCTTTTTCCATTCACACTGCTAACCTTTAGTGATTTAAAGGAGTAAGAATGGGGAATAAAATTTTTTCAGATGAATATTCTTGTCAGTTTTTCTAACTACATTATATCCATGATTGAAATTTTTACCCTGGTAGCTACCTAAGCTGAAGAATTTAAGAAACTTAGTAATAGGTGTCATTGTTCTAAAATGGCTTGACAATTATTAATCCTAATCATATTATGTTTCAAGATTATATACAGAACAATTTTTATTTTTAAACAAAGGCCAAAATTTAGTGAAAAGATTTGGAAATTTCTTAAATTAATAGTCAATAAAAATTGACTTTACATCATGTTAAAAACCCCAAACTAAACAAACAAACAAAAAACAAACAGAATCATTTAGTTGTGAATATATTTTGAAAAAATTAGTGAAGCGTGAAACAGTATTATTTAAAAAAATTATTTTTTGAAATAAATTCAGAAAATTTAAATTTATTCAGAATTTATTTGTAATTAGAACCATTCTCACAATTCAGGCTCAAATTAAAAATGAGATGATTCCTTTTGTCTTATAAATCTCATCTAAGATTCCTTCTTCAAGTAACTTTTCAAACAATTAATCAAAACTTCCATAGAATCTCTATTAGAAAGCAAAATCAGGTTTTCATCAACCTATACAGACTTCCTGATGAATTCTGAGAAAAATAAATGTAGTTAGACTATTGCGGTGGATAGGAAAAAGTCCCAGAAAAATCTAAGGGCCAATTTTCTTAACTGTCAGTTGAGAGAAAATACAATTTCCCCATAAAGAAAAACAAGTTTGTAAACGTTGCTTTCTGAGAACAAATCTTGCTAACAAATACTAGATTTTTGACAGTATTTGTTAAAATAAATTGTGTGGCTTTTATTTTGTTGAGCAAATTCAGAATTATTGAAAATATCTTAATTATATAATAGTGCCAACACTGAAACAATTTTTGATGTGACTGTGGTCATTGTATAATGAATGCTTACAGAATGCAGCATTCTGCATTCTGAATAAAGAGATGCATTTGTAGACTATGATTAGCAATACTAGTAGTAAACTACTCTCCTTCATTTAGCTGGCAGGGAAGGGGTCAAGCTATCTACTTTAGAAAAGAACAGTGTTTTTTTGGTTTTTATTTTTGGGTTGTTTTTTTTTTTAGGTGAAATGAATACAATACAGCTAGTACATAATTACTGAGCTGCTACAGAAATTTAGATGTGTCAATCATGGGAAAAGGTCAAGTACCTTCTTAAGCTGAATAAGCTAAAAGCTTTAATTCCATGGAAACTCTAACAGAGTCAGAAAACACAACAAGGCATCATTTCTCAGAATACATCAAAGAACTCTAACAGAAATTCTCTGTTAAGGTGGAGCAGTAGAGAGAAAAAAAAAGAGACCAAGAGAGTGTGAGTGTGTGTGTGTGTGTATAGCCAAGAGGTATTATGAGGCCATTGCACTTCTGTTCCTTGTGTTGCTTTGCTAAAAGGAAAAGAAAAGTATACCAGTGCTGCTCAAGGTCTCCTGCCCCTGGGATGGCATTTGTAATCCGTACAAAATAAAGGGCCTCATGAAGGTGACTACTGCAGGTAGAAAGTAGAAATCTTACTCGATCGGAAGAAAAACCAGAGTATAGAAAGTAGAAATCTTGAAAGTCCTATCAGTTGATCATCAAAGGGACCGTAGTCTGAGATTTACTAATTTAGGAGATACTGTGGCATATTTTCACAAATACTATTTCTTACCAGTTTAGAACACTGTCTTACCCAAGACAGCAACTATATTGAGATACCGGTGTTATTTTGTAATCTTAGAATATAATAAGTACTTAATATTTCTTGAGTAAGTGAATGGATCCTAAAAAAATGGATTTTCTAATTCAAAGAAAAAAGACATGAGACATTCCTAATTTTGGTAGATTATAAAACAGCTTAATGCTAGACGGTTACAGTGTTCAGAGAGCCTAGAGTTCAATTTAGTCAAAAAGCAAGTCCAGCAATGAAAACAGCAGAAAGTCATACATAAAAATTAGAAGACACATAAAAAAGCAGCAAACAATACTCATCTGTACTACAGTAGCTAATATTCTTTTAATTGTTGTGGTTCTAGCAATTAAATGTTGTAGGCATTCACAAGAAGAGTAAAATCAAGAATAATGATCAGTGAAAGTTTCAGGGAGAAGGTGGGACTTGAGTTAGTTTTAAACAATAAGTAGGTTTTTGATCAGCAGAGGAGTGAGAAGTTTTTGCTCTAATGTGAGCAAAAATGGAAGAACAATTTAAAGAGATAATGTTCATGTCAGAATGGGGGAAAAAACAAGGTGAAATAGAGCATATATTTTTACAATCAAAAATCTTGAAATGTCGCTATTATTTTTAAACATTTACATTTTGTTGCTTTATTTTGCAGGGAAGAGGGATAATATCCCATCAGCATCTGTTCTGGGATACTTGAGAAAAATGAATGCAAAAGAGAAGGTGGTACTTTTTTACCTCTACAACCCCATTTTAATTAAATTATGATTTCTGAGCAATCCTGCTACTTTGCTTCAGGGAAACA
The DNA here is from genome assembly GCA_963574655.1 of Perodicticus potto. NCBI lineage: Eukaryota > Metazoa > Chordata > Mammalia > Primates > Lorisidae > Perodicticus > Perodicticus potto. The sequence goes on from CAUYRH010051917.1 coordinate 27,739, forward strand.
AGCTGGGAAATGAACAAAAAATTTTAAACTAAATTTTTCCAGATACAGTTTTGTATTATGTTAACTCAAAAGACATGTCCACATGTAAAAAAATGGGTCATTCTGAAAATTACGGTAATTAAGAACATAAAGACATGCTTGGAAAAACCGAGGAGTTGCTGGGGGGGAAAAACAAGAGATTTCCTTAAGAAAAGTTGATGGATAGGAAAAAGTGAAACTGATCCTACAAAACAATTAAACAGCTGAAAGCAAAGATAAAAAACCCTTAGCATCTCTGCAGAGACGTTTATAAGTGAGAAATAAGTAAATAGTATGGTATTTATATTTTTAATGGCCACAGTATTTTAACAGTTTTTCCATCAAGAGGTGAAATGTATCCCTCTAGCCTTTGAATCTGGACTTGTCATGTGACTTGCTAATGACCAAGGGAACAATACCAAATGTGACACAAACAAATGCTTAAAAAGTACCTATACATTGGTTCTTACCATTTGTTGCTTCTAGAACACAAAGCCCCCAGATTCGCCTGCTGTATGATAAGACGTCCTGTACAGAGAAGCCCTGGTTGATAACCATCTAACTGAGGACCTCATAAACCAGCCAGCCTGAGCTGCCGAACCATCAGCTGATTATAGAAGCAGGAGCCAACTTAGACCAGAAGTGTGAAACAGCTGAGTCCAACTCACATGGGCAACCTATAGAATTATGACCAAAATGATTCTATCTGAAGCCACTAAGTTTGTGTTGTTAGATGTGACAGCTGAGTGATAAAAATCACTTGGAAAAAAATTAAGAAACTATAAAAGGATGGACAATAAAAATACAGTGTTGAAAGAGAGGAAAGTAATTCAAACAGGAGAACAAGTGGAAAATGTTAACTAATAACTGACACTTCAATAGGAACAACAATCAAAACAACAATCAAAAATTACTGATCCTTTGTGACCAACATAGATGGGTATAACAAACTATGCAGGAGAAACTGCTTAAGGGTGTAAGCTGAGGACACTAGAAAAGGCAAACAAAATTCAAGGCCGAATTTAAATAAGTGCCAAGTCATTTGGTACTTGAGATACCTGTAAGAGTTTAGAGCTAAAAAAAGAAACTAACCTATATGGAGGACCTTCATTGTACCACTTCTATGTGAAGCATTTTACTTATATTTTTTTCCTTTACTCTTCACAAAACTCCTATAAACTGTGGACTATTTCCCCGAATTTACAGATAAGGAAATAAGGATCATAAAAAGTAAAAGCTAGGCTTGCTGCTGTGTTCTGGAGATCTACCATACAGCATGGTGCCTACAGTTAACAATACTGTAGCGTATACTTAAAATCTCCAAAGAGGGGTTGTGTTGTGTTCTTACTACACACACACAAAAAAACAATGATAAAAAGGGCAGAAGGAAACTTTGAGAGGTGATGGACATAGCCATGGCTTTGATCCTAGCAATGATTTCATGGGTACAGTCTTGCCCAAACTCAGTGAATTGCATACATTAAATTTGTATGGCTTTTTACCTGCCAATCATACATCAATAAAGTTAAAAAAGAAACAAATTTTCTCAAACCATACAAAGACTGAATTACGATTCAAAATCAGGTCTGCCAAATGTACTTTTATCACATGTAACTGCCAATAATACATTCCCTTAGAACCTTGTACTTCCTTACAAAATGTTTCAAAATTTCAATGAAATAACATTGTATAATGATGTGTATAGTATCTATGATAGATTCTATAGGCTGTAACGTGGTATGTCCAATCATAATTATCTTCTAAGTTCTGGGACATTAAAAGTTCAGCAAGTGTTTCTTGAATAAATCAATAAATGAAACCAAATCTAAAGGCTTTGTTTTTTTTTTTTTTTTTTTTACAGTATTTATATGCTAGAGTAGGCTAAAATGTTCAATAAACAGCCCAAAGAGAAGAGAACTTTTTTTCTTTTTCTTTTTCTTTTTTTTTTGGCCAGGGCTGGGTTTGAACCTGCCACCTCTGGTATATGAGGCCAGTCCCCTACTCCTTGAGCCACAGGCACCACCCCAGAGAAGAGAACTTTAAGGAAGATAGGATGTGTATTAGCAGGTAAAAAATAGAAAGTATGCCTTGTGAAGGAAGGCACAAAAACACAGATGGCTCAAGGATGTATATTAGGATACCACACCTGTTTTTATCAGGAAGTAAAAGGAATTTTTGTCTCCTTAAACATTAGTTGAAATAAAAACAGACTTGTACTGGCATACAAAAACTATGTTTCTTATTTTTCAATGATTTTTTTACAGAATATTTTTAATGAAAACAATGGCTTGCATTCTGTCCTAAATAACCTGGCTTATCCCAGCTGACCAGAAACAGATGTGCAAATCTCTTCTTAACTCTGTTCCATGGAAATACCTCAGTGCATGAAATCAGCCACAGAGAAAGTATTTAACCACAGAAATTGTCAAATGCTACAAATCAAGGGTTTTGGTGAGGCAAGAGCGTAAGGGGGAAGAGCAGAAGGATGATTAGAACACCATTACCTGGTACCTGGTGGGGATATAAAGATGGAATATCCTAATTTTCTTTTTTTAGTTATTGACAATTTTCTATATACCCAAGAGTGGTCTGATCAATTTACGTTAATAAAGTGAACGTCGGCATTGTGGAGGGACTCATGACCACAGTCCATGCCATCACTGCCACCCAGAAGACTGTGGATGGCCCCTCTGGGAAGTTGTGGCATGATGGTCACGGGGCTCTCCAGAACATCATCCCTGCCTCAACTGGTGCAGCCAAGGCTGTGGGCAAGGTTATCCCTGAGCTGAATGGGAAGCTTACTGGCATGGCCTTCCGTGTCCCAACTGCCAACGTG
>CAUYRH010051918.1:0-22945 GCA_963574655.1 Perodicticus potto
TACTTGCGCCCCTCCGGCTTTATTCTCATTTTTTCCTTCCTTCCCCCCGCCCTTCCCTACCCGTCCCCACCCTTTCTTCCCTCCCGCCCTCCCTTCCTTACTACCTTCCTTCCTTCCTTCCTACCTTCCTTCCTTCCTTCCTTCCTTCTTTCTTTCTTTCTTTCTTTTCTTCATCTCAATCTGCCTCCCAGGCCAGAGTATACTGTAGTGGCTCTATTATATCTCATTCCTTGACTTAGGTGATTCCAGTGATCCCTGCTTCTCAGCCTCCTGAGTAACTAGGACTACAGGCATGTGACACCATGCTTGGCTAATTTTAAAATTTTTATTGTAGAGGCAAGGTCTTGCTATGTCGCCTAGGCTGGTCTCAAATATCTGGCTTCAATCAATCCTCCTACCTCAGCCTCCCAAAGTGCTTGCATTACAAGTGTGAGCCACCATACTTAGCCTTAGCTCGCTTTTTGGAGTCATCTTTTCTTTTCTATCATTTCAACTTCTTCTGCTTCACAAAAAATAAATGTGTTTGGCTTTCTACAAATTTGACTTCAAGGAATCACTTGCTTAAAGTTAAAGTCTTCACAGATGACAGAAATCAAATTTATTTTGTAATTTTTGCAAATAGCCCTCGAAGGCCCTAAAAAAGAGAAGTGTGGGTCATTTTGCCCTGCAGTTGATAGGCTATGTTCTTGGCTCTGACCTTGTCCCACCTGTGACCATGTCGTTATAATTAAATAGCTTCATTTTATCTCTGAATATGTCAGTTGCTCATGTGACCAAACAGAAAGCTGGGATTTTAGCAATGAAAAACAAATCACAAAAAAATTCCTAATTGCCTCTATTGTCCTACAGTGGCAAAATTTAGAAGGGAAAGATAAGTGATGCAAAAAAATATTTTGCGAAGATCCACCAGGAAGCAGCTAGGTGGACACAGGTAGAGACCAGAGAGGAAGCCAGTACAGTGCCTTTATCCCCACACTGAAGGCAGTTTAGAGACGGTCCTCGATTTGAGGCTACAGGACTTGACGTAGAAAAGGGCAGCAGGAAACACTCCTGAGGAGAGCTGCTAGAGTGATGGAAATTCAGAAGTGGCCTTTACTTCTCCCCAGGTCTGGACTTATAGAGGATGGCAAGATTTTATTCGTTTAATTTTTATTGTTTGGGATTCATGAGGACACAAAGAATTAGGTTTCTTTACACTGATTGCATTTGTTAGATAAAGCCCCTCTTATAATTGAGTCCCACCCCCAAGAGGTGTGTCATGTATCACGACCCCCCTCCCCCTCCCTCTTCGCCTCGCCCTGCTCCCTCATTCCCCTACCCCCCACCGCGTGTATTAGTTCATGTACTGCCTTCACATTAGAATAGAGTACTTGGGATTCTTGCTTCTCCATTCTCGTGATGCTTTACTAAGAATAATGTGTTCCACCTCCATCGAGCTTAGTACAAAAGATGTAAGGTCCTATCTTTTTTAATGGCTGAATAGTATCCCATGCTATACATATACCACAGCTTGTCAATCCATTTCTGGGTTGGTGGGCATTTAGGTTGTTTCTGCATTTTGGTGATTGTAAACTGAGCTGTGATAAGTGGTCTAGCAGAAATGTCCTTATGATAAAAGAATTTTTTTTTCTTCTGGGTAAATGCCTAGAAATGGGATTGCAGAAACAAATGGGAGGTCTTATTTGTGTTCTTTGAGGATTATCCATACTTCTTTCCAAAACGAGTGCATTAGTTTGCAGTCCCATCATAGTGTAAATGTGTTCCCTTCTCTCCACATTCACACCAGCATTTGAAGCTTTGTGATGTGGGCCATTCTTACTGGGATTAGGTGATATCTCAGGGTGGTTTTGATTTGCATTTCTTGATGATTAGGGACGATGAGCATTTTTTCATATGTTTGTTAGCCATTTGTCTGTCTTCTTTAGAGAAGGTTCTATTCATCTCTCTTGTCCAGTGACATATGGGATAATTGGGTCTTTTTGTTGATTAAATTGAGTTCTCTGTAGATCCTAGTTATCAAGCTTTTGTCTGATTCATAATATGCAAATATCTTTTCCTGTTCTGAAGGCTGCCTGTTTACTTTGGTTGTTGTCTCCTTAGCTCTACAGAAGCTTTTCAGTTTAATTAAGTCCCATTTGTTTATTTCTATTGTTGTTGCCATTGCCAAGGAAGTCTTCTTCATGAAGGTCTTTCCCCAGGCCAATATCTTCAAGTGTTTTCCCCACACTTTCTCAGAGGATTTTTGTTGTTTCATGCAACAAAAATCTTTAAATCTTTTATCCATCTTGAGTCAATTTTTGTAAGTGGTGAGAGGTGCAGGTCCACTTTCAGCCTTTTACCATTTATTTAATAAGGATTCTTCCCCCCAGTGTATAAAACTGAAAAGAAAACTATGAAATGAAACTATCATCTTCCAGCCACCTGGTATCTGATAAACCAAACAAGATGGCGAATTTTGGAAGCTGGTGCATGTGTCATCAGGAGCCTGATTCTTCCTTCACAGGGCACTTCCAGCCTGTGGGGGATGCTTACAGACATCTGGGTCCTAGAGGGTGCGGTTGGTGCTGGCAATCTAGGTCGGGGGATTGACAGATTTCCCCAGGCTCAGCGAGCCCTGCAGGCCACCAAGGACACTTGCTCAGCTCCGCTGGGTGACACTGTGAGGGTGCATGCTCTTGGTAGTGGGCTGTGGCTTAGGAAGGGATGAGGCCATTTTAGTGGGAGGAAAGAAAAACAACTTCTTAGCACTCTGCAGTGTGAGTTGATCATGAGCATGTTCTCCATCCTTCATGAAACTCTGTTCCCTCCTGCGTACCCTGGAGAGGGCCAGTTGCTACACTAGAGGCTGGTTATGAAAACTGTAGAATGCCTAGAACAGTGCCTGAGATGCAGTGAGCCCTTCATGAGCGTTCATAACCGTGACTGCAGGGAGAGGTCGTCGTGCGTCCTGGGTGGAGGGATGTGGCGGCGTAACTTGCCTGAGGGAAGGGGGGTCTGATGTGCTCCTGGACAGCATCCGGTGACCCTACGCCAGGTCTCAGCTTGAGCTGGAGACTGCCTGCACAGGTGCTAGTAAAAGTGGGCATCTGATTGTTTCTTTTGATTTGGTTAATTTATCACTGAATCCCTTAGGAAAGTAGTATTTAACTTAGAAGAAAATAAAGTTTACTGTTTATTTCCACTGCTTTAAAATATTGCAATAGGTCAAAATTAGGTAAAATATTACATTAGGAAAAAATTTAATATCTACAGCTCTTGTTTTCTAGACTTAAGGTGATATCAACACAAAATTTAAAAATTACTTTTGAAATCCCTTATGAAAATAATTAAAAAGAAAAATTCCAGCTTACTCTGAAGCTGTAGGTGTAGAGGTGCTGGCGTGATGTGAGGACAGGGGTGTAGATGCCATACAAAGAGGGGTGCCCCTGGGGCCGCCCCTGCTCTGTGGGGAGGTCATCACTACCTCAGTTCAGTCACTGCAGCCCTTGCAGCCATGCTGGTTCTGTTTGTACCAGGACCGCTGTTTCCTGTAATACTCTGGGCAGTTCACAACAAAAGCCAAAGATGATACACATGTATGTCATTCATCCAAAGTTTCCCAGGCCCGAGGCTATGGAACCATGATTCAAAGATGCTCAGATCCACAGATGAGCTGCGTACTATGGAAAGATCGCTGCTTTGAGAGTTCTCACTACCCAGCTCAGCATTTCTCAGCCAGTTTTGTGAAGGGTAAATATCACTAGAACAAAGAAAGTAGTCAAATCTGTTAGCTTCAAAGTAGATCTTTGAATCTCTGGTCTCTTTGAGTCTTTGAGCCATTTGAACTCTTCTTTGAGTTTTCTCTAGTCAAAATTCTATTTGACTAGAGAGAAAGTATTTGACTAGAGATAAATTCTTGCTTTAATATATCAAATGCAATGTGTAGACTTGAGTGAGTCAAGATGAGATGGAGATCACAAACAGAGAAGTGAGGAAAGCCCACTGGTCTGGAGTAGCCGTGGAGGGGATGGAGGGAGGATTCCTAAGGAGCAAGACCAGAAGTTGAGCTGATAGCCTGCTAAACCTGCATCAGTGCCCTGATTGCAGGATAGAGCTGGGTGCATAGAAAACTCATAGAAACTGAGAAAAGAGGGGGTGGAGCCCCAAACCCAAGGCATGACCTGACCTTTTCATGTGCAGCTAGAATGTTACAGGCCAGTTACAGAGATGCCACCCCAGCAGTGCCAAGTCCCACTCTCATAGAGTCTGGGAGGAGTCTGAGGTGCTGAAGTCGGGGACGTCTCACACAGCGATGAGGTTAAATCTTCTTGGCTTTGGAATAGGAAGGTTTCCAGACTGCGTCCCCTAAAATACTGAAGGCAAAGACAGACGATGCTTCAAGGATCCAGACGGTAAGTGTGTAAGACCCAGAAGGTGCAGCCCTGACCAGAGGTCCTCTCTAACGGCCGCACAGAGCCTGAAAGTTCCCACTTTCTGGTACTATCATTGAGACAAGAAGGGAAAAGGAGAAAGACTAAGCACCCCCCAAATAAGCTGCACTAAGTTGAAACAGTTTTAAACCTTAAGAGTTATTTTTAGGGTCCAAGTTAAATTTCACACATGTCCATTTCATCATTCCTTGCTTCTCCCCTCTACCCCAGCATCCTTTTGAGAATGAAAAGGAACATTAGATCAACATGTCAGTTACTAGAAGTAAGGCTCCCTTTCCTTCGTGGAATATCAGAACAGCCGGAGACACTGGCCGCACTGATGCGGAGGGCCTGCCTTTCATCTCTACTGCAGATCACTGAACAGCAGCAGCTGGAGGCCCATTGACAGGCTCCTGTGTGCATTTTGGTTGACTTCCACTATGAGTAGCAGGGATTATTCCTAAAAAAATAGCATTTGAATTAATTGTTAACATTGAGATATTAGGAGATTTCTTAAGTAAATCTGGATTCTGTACTTTTGCTTACATTGTAAGACTATCGGGCAAGACTCAGCTGGACTGAGAAACAAGTGCCTTCTTTCAACAAAATGTTCACTCCCAGCGAGCAGCTCACGGGCAGCTCTCTCCATGGCACCACTGGGCTCTGTGGTTTACAACCCCTGCCCCAGAGCTGCAAAGGTGGTAGTTTGTGTTCTAGGTCAGATCTTAGGTAACAGCATAAGAAATACCCTGGTGTCTGCATGGTATGGAGCAATGGTCTTCAGCCAGATGCGATTTTGCTTCCTGACCCCCAATCTTCCAGAGGATATTTGACAGTTCTGGAGATGTGTTTGGTATCATGACTAAGGATGATGCCTTTGGGGTCCAGAGGGCAGAGGCCATAGATGGCAACTAACTCTGCTGCAATATTCTGGGCATACCTGGGTCAGAGAATGATCATCCCAGATTGAGAAGTCCTGGAATAGAACGGAAGTAGGGGAAAGAATTTGTCCATGATTAAAATTTTTCTAGTTATAGCAACAACATGCCACCTTTATGGTTCTAATGTTTTTCTGTAGATTCACAAACTCTACTTTTCTTATTCATTCAACAAACATTAATCCGTGCATCTGAGTGACATTCTAATATGTGCCCACGGAACAAAGGTGGACTCAAACTTTTCTATGTCCAGATTATTCTGGAGGAAAATCTAATTTATAATAATACACATTTGGCTTTATTTTACACTGAATTTTGTAGAGGTGTGTAGAGAAGATGATGTCTACAAATTTCACAATTGATGGTACTGTCTGTTTAACAAAAAGATTGATAATTTTAGATTGATTACTTTAGATTGATTTTCTAAAGCATATGTTTCTGTCTGATAGGAATTCAAGGGTTAAAAGCCTTGGCTATAGCAACAGACTCGAGAGAATGGTTTTTGTTTCAAATCTGCTCTGAGGGTGGAGGGTTCAAACCTGGCCCCAGCCGAACTGCATCAAAAATTAGCCGGGCATTGTGGTGGGCACCTGTAAGTCCCAGCTACTTGGGAGGCTGAGGCAAGAGAATTGCCTAAGCCCAAGAGCTGGAGGTTGCTGTGAGCTGTGTCTCCACAGCACTCTACTGAGAAAAAAACTATGTGGTAGTGGGCAAGCTACTCAACTTTCTACCTCATCCCTGGGGTCCTTTTTTTGTTGTTGTTGGGGATTCATTGAGGGTCCAGAGAACCAGGTTGCATGGATTGCATTTGTTAGGTAAAGTCCCTCCTATAATTGTGTCCTGCTCCAACAATGTGTACCACTCACCATGATCCCCCACCCTCCTCCCTCCCTTTCCCTTTCTGCTCTCTCTTTCTCCCCCCCTCCACCGTGTACTAGGTCACTAATTATCCTCATATTGGAGTGGAGTACATAGTATTCTTGCTTCTCCATTCTTGTGATGCTTTGCTAAGAAGAATGTGTTCCACTTCCATCCAGGTTAATACAAAAGATGCAAAGTCTCCATCTTTTCGATGGCTGAAAAGTATTCCATGGTGTACATATACCACAGCTTGGTAATCCATTCCTGGGTTGGTGGGCATTTAGGTTGATTCCACATTTTGGCTGTTGTAAATTGAGCTGCAATAAACAGTCTAGTGCAAATGTCCTTATGGTAAAAGGATTTTTTTTTCCTTCTGGGTAGATACCCAGTAATGGGATTGTAGGATCAAATGGGAGGTCTAGTTTGAGGATTCTCTGAGGATTCTCCATACTTCCTTCCAAAAAGGTTGTATTAGTTTGTAGTCTAATTTAAATACGTACATGGAAAAAAGTAACACTTCCACACCCAACAGCAATGTAAAAGTGTCCCCTTCTCTCCACATCCAAGCCAGCATCTGCAGTTTTGAGATTTTGTGAAGTGGGCTATTTTAATTGGTTGAGAGGATATCTCAGGGTGGTTTTGATTTGCATTTTGCTGATGATTAGGGATGATGAGCATTTTTTCATATTTTTGTTAGCCATTCATCTGTCTTTAGAGAGGGTTCTATTCATCTCTCTTGTCCAGTGATACAAGGGATTGTTGGCTCTTTTTATTTTGATTAATTTGAGTTCTTGGTAGATCTTAGTTATCAAGCTTTTGTCCAATTCAAAATACACAAATATATTTTCCCATTGCATAGGTTATCTGTTTGCTTTGGTTGCTGTCTCCTTAGCTGTACAGAAGCTTTTCAATTTAATTAAGTCCCATTTGTTTATTTTGTTATTGTTGCAATTGACATGGAAGTACTCTTCATAAAGAATTTGCCCAGCCCGATATCTTCAAATATTTTTCCCATGCATTCTTTGAGGATTTTTACCATTTCATGCCTTAACTTCAGGTCTTTATCCATTTTGAATCAATTTTTGTGAGTGGAGAGAGCTGAGGGTCCAGTTTCAGTCTTTTACATGTGGATATCCAGTTCTCCCAGCACCATTTATTGAACAGGGGTTCTTTCTCCTAGTGTATCTTCTTGTTTGGTTTATCAAAGCTTAGGTGGCTGTAAGATGTTAGTTTCATCTCTTGGTTGCCTATTCAGTTTCAGGTGTTTATGTCTCTATTTTTGTGCCAATACCATGCTATTTTGTTCACTATGACCTTGTAGTATAGGCTAAAGTCTGGCGGACTGATGGCCCTGGCTTTGTTTTCATTACTAAATCACCTCTATGATACAGGGTTTTTTGATGGCTCCATGCAAAATGTAGAACAATTTTTTCTGAGTCTTGAAAGTATGTGTTGGTATTTTCATAGGGATGGCTTTGAATCTGTAGATTGCTTTGGAAAGTATCGACATTTTAACAATGTTGAGTCTTCCCAGCCACGAGCATGGGATATTCTTCCATTTGTTAATATCTTTTGTTTTTTCTTTTCTTAGGGTTTTCTAGTTTTCTTTATGGAGGTCCTTCACCTCCTTTGTTAGTTATATTCCTAGGCATTTCATTATCTTTGAAATTATTGAGAAGGCGATTGTGTCCTTAACTAGCTTCTCATCTTGACTGTTATTGGCATATACAAAGGCTACAGATTTGTGGATTGATTTTATATCCTGAGACATTACCATATTTTTTGATCAATTCCAGGAGTCTTGGGGTTGAGTCTTTGGGGTTACCTAAGCATAAGATCATATAGTCAGCAAAGAGGGAGAATTTGACCTCCTCTGGTCCCATTTGGATGCCCTTTATTTCCTTCTCTTGCCTAATTGTATTGGCTAGCACTTCCAGCACTATGTTGAATAGTAGTGGAGACAGAGGACAACCTTTCAGTTTTCCTCAATTCAGTAAAATATTAGCTGTGGATTTGTTGCAGACAGCTTTGATGAGTTTAAGAAATGTGCAACCTATGCCTATATTCTTCAGTGTTCTAATTAGAAAAGGATGCTGGATTTTATTAAATGTTTTTTCTGCATCTATTTAGAGGATCATATGGTATATAATTTTGCTTCTGTTGATACTGTGAATTATGGGTATGGACTTGAGTGTGTTAAACCAGCCTTGCATCCCTGGGATGAAAACTACATGATTATGATGTATGACTTTTTTGATGATAAGCTGTAATCTATTGGCTAGGATTTTGTTGAGAATTTTTGCATTTACATTCATTAGTGAAATGGGTCTGAAGTTCTCCTTTTTAGTTGGGTCTTTTTCTGATTTTAGTATCAGGTTGATGCTTGCTTCATATAATGTGTTTGGGAAGATTCCTTCCTTCTCAATTTTTTGGAAGAATTTCTGCAGTATTAGTATAAGCTCTTCTTTGAAGGTTTAATAGAATTCTGCTATAAAGCCATCTGGAACAGGGCATTTTTTTGTTGGGAGATTTTTTTTACTATTTCTTTGATCTCAGTGCTTGAAATTGGTCTGTTCAGGAATTCTATTTCTTCCTGGTTTAGTCTAGGGAGAGGGTGTGATTCCAAATATTGATCCATTTCCTTCACGTTGTCAAATTTCTGGGGATAGGGTTTTTTGTAGTATTCAGAGATAATCTCTTATATCTCTGTGGCATCTGTTATTTTTTACCCCTCATCATTTCTGATTGAGGTTACTAGAGATTTTACTTTTCTATTTGTACTTTGTCTGGCCAAGGGTTTATATATTTTATTTATTTTTTCAAAAAAAAACCCCAATTGCTTGTTTCATTAATTTTCTGAATGATTTTTTTGTTTTCAATTTCATTAATCTCTGACTTAATTTTGGCTATTTCTTTTCTTCTACTATGTTTAGGCTTAAATTGTTCTTTGTTTTCCAATCCCATAGGGTAGTTGTGAGATTGTTGATGAGCTCTCTTTCTGTTTTTTGTATGTAGGCATCTAAAGCAATAAATTTTTCTCTCAAGACTGCTTTTGCTATGTCCCATTGGGTTTGGTAGCTTGTGTCTTCATTGTTGTTTTGCTCAAGAAAGTTAATGATTTCCCCTTTTATCTCTTCCTGAACCCAAGTATCATTCAGCATAAGGATTGTTTAATTTCCATGCTTTTGTGCAGGATTGAATGTTTTTGTTAGAGTTGAGTTCTGCACTTATTGCCTTGTGGTTCTAGAAGATACAAGGTAAAATTTCAATTCTTTTGATTTTGCTGAGGTTTGATTTGTGTACTAGGATATGATCTATTTTGGAGAATGTTCCATGGGCATATGAGAAGAACATATATTCTTTAGCTTTGGGATGGAGTGTTCTATTTATGTCTATCAAGCACAGTTGTTCTAGAGTCTCATTTAAGTTCCTTGTATCTTTGTTTAATTTCTGTTTAGAGGATCTGTCCTACTCTGTAGAGGAGTGTTAAAGTCACATGTTATTATGGTGTTATAGGATATCATATTGCTCAGAGTAAGGTCTGTTTCAGGAATCTGGGAGCATTTAAATTGGGTGCATAAATATGCAGATTGAAATGTCTTCTTGTACTTTTTCCCTTGACCAATATGTTTTACTTTAGTTGCTTTAAATTCACTTATATTTGAGAATAAGATTGCAAATCCCTCTTTTCTTCTAAATTCCATTTGCTTGAAAAATTATCCTCCATTCCTTAACCTTGAGTTTTAATTTGTCCTTCAAGGCTATCCTACAGATAGCAAATACATGAATTGTGTTTTTACATCCAATCAGCCCGTCTATGTCTCTTCAGTGGTGAATTCAAGCCATTAACATTTATTGAGATAATTGATAAGTGTGGTGGAGTTCTATTTATCTTATTTTGTGAAAGTCCATTGCTTAGTTTTATCTTTTTCATCATTGTGGAAGCTGGGTTTTGTCTTTTAGTTTGTTGGGGTTCCATTGTGATGGTCAATGTGTAGAACAGGTCTAAGTTATTTCCTGTAGAGTTGGTTTTGTTGTGGGAAACTTCCTCAACGTTTGCATATCAGTAAAAGATTTGATTTCTCCATAAATTTTAAAACTTAGCTTAGCAGGATATAGGATTCTGGACTGAAAATTGTTTTGTTTAAGTAGATTAAATGTAGATGACTATTCTCTCATGGCTTGAAAAGTTTCATTTGAAAAGTCTGTGGTTACCTGATGGATTTGCCCCAGTAGGCCATTGGCGCTTAGTCTTAGCAACTTGCAGAATCTTCTGTTTTGTTTTCACTTTGGACAGGTTCATGACAATGTGTCTTGGAGAAGCTTGATTTGAGTTGAGATGACCTGGGGTCCTATATCCCTCTGAAAGGAGTTATGTCTGAATCTTTGGTGATATTTGGTAAATTTTCATTTATTTTATCCTCTGGTAGGGCTTCTATTTCTCCAGGGCATTCTTCTCCTCTGGGATACCTATAATTCATATGTTTGAATGCTTCATGAAGTCCCATAATTCTGTCAGTGAATATTCTGCTTTCTCTCTCTTTTTTTCTATCTCTTTCATGGCCTGAGATAGCACAAGAGCTTTATCCTTTACCTCTGATATTCTTTCTTCTGCATGGTCTAGTCTGTCATTGATACTTTCTACTTCCTCTTTAAGTTCCCTGATTGATTGCTGCAATTCCTCCAGCTCTACTATATCCTGTCTATATTCTTGATATTGTTCATCTCTTACTTGATTCCATTTTGAGTTTTCTTTTGGTTATTTTCCACTTTCTCAGACATTTCCTTCATTGTTTTGCCATCAATATTTTAACATTTCTAACATTTCTTCATGGGTGGAGTCTTCTGCAGTAGCTACCTCATGATTCCTTGGGGGGGTTGCTCTGGTTTGGTTTGGAATTATCTACTGTAATTATCTGCCTGAAATTATCTGATGTTTCCTCCTCATGAGTGTTTTATTTTTGTCTGTTTCCTTGCCCTACTTTTTCCTTTCACTTCTTCTTGCTCTTTAAGTTCATGTGCCTCTGACCTAAGGTGTCAAAGTGTCCTTTTGGTAAAGGACTAAAAAGCCATGAAGAGTGAAGAGCAAGAAGGAATAAAAGACTAAAAAAAGAGAGAGAGAAAAAAAAAGAGAAAGGAAGCAGGGTGAGTTAAAGGGACAATTGACAAAAAAAAGAAGGGAGGAACAGCAAGAGAGAGATAGAAAGAATAGTGGTGTACAGTAGGGCACTGTGACCCACACCCACAAATCCCAACCTCTGGGAAAGCTGGATTGGGTGGGTCCCTTGATGTCTGCAGCTCCTTGATAGCTTGAGCAGACACAGGACCCCACCTCCACAAATAGAGAAGAAAAACAAAAATGCTACAAATCAAACCAAACCAAACAAACATGAAGATATAAAGAAAAAGAAAAATCTCGGGGGAAAATTTTGAAAGAAAAAAAAAATTTAATGAAAAAACAGACTAACTTCAACAACCAAAAAAAAAAAAAAAAAAGAAAAAAAAGAAAGAAAAGGAAAAGAAAAAAAACTATATCTTGCTGAGTATTTTCTGGGAAACAGGTGATCTTCTGGGGTATGAGATGCTAATCACAATATAGGGTATAAGATGGAGACTGGAAGCCTCTGCTGACTTTTTTGCCCTCAAACCCCACACCATTGGAAGCCTGGATCTCTCCTCAGCCTGTTTAATGTACACAACTGAACCTCCAAACTAGGTCCTGTGGCTAAGCGTGGCTATCCCAGGAAAAAGTGCATTGCTTGGATCCCTCTGGAAGTGGCTGCCCATTTGCCAAGTGCCTCAAACCAGCCTTGCCCTAAGACCCTGAGGCCCAAGCCTGCAAGGCAACTTTCCCACTATGTCTGCCTGCATGGCCTGCAGCTGAACAATGAAACCTCTGTTCTGTCCCAGCAGCTCAGTCCTGGCCTATGGCTGCTGTTCAATGTCACTTGTTCACTCCCCCGAGGTCTTCCAGAACCAGCTTTGCTGCATGGCACCTCTCCCACAATGGCTGCATGTGGCCTGTAGCCAAATAGTGAAACCTCTGCTCTGTGGTGTCTGGGCAGTCCAGATCTCTGGGCTCTGTTCAAAGATACTTGTTCACTCACCCAAGGTCTCCCAAGGTAACTTAGTTGTGTACCCAAGTCCAAAAGTTCCCTACAGGGACGGTCTTCCCTGTCTGCACACTCTCACCACTGCTATAGATGCTGCCACATGCAGCCGCCATGGCTGGTGGCCTCAGACCAAATGCAAACACTTGCCCCTTCCTCACTGCTTTTGTCCTCCATTTGTAGTCCTGAAGTCTCCTGCTGCTTCCTTGTGTCCCTGAAGGAATGATTCTGGGAAAAGCCCACAATTCTGAGGTGCCTGGAGTCTTCTTTCCCCTATGTCACTCAGCACGGCTTCAAAAAAGCTGTTTCTCCACCCCATCTTGTTCTGCACTCCCCTTTCTACATTTGGGGTCCTTTCTAAATTTGAACATTTACCTCTAGAATTCTCCAGTCACCATTACACATATAACAAAATCTCAGTTCCTCCTTCCTTAATTTTCTAAAGATTATGAGCCCCATTTTCTTCTCAGCCAACTTATATTCACCCTAATACATCAACCAAATAAGAAGTATTTCCTTTAAAGATATCATAAAAGTTCTTTGAGTACTCATATTCAAAGTATAATTCACCTTTTCTTCTAAATAATTTTTTCCAAATTTTAGAGTTTCTTTCAGAAATATTTCTTTATTAAATATGATCTCAAAATTTGAAATTAATATATCGAAATTTATCAAACTCTTTTATTTCTTATTTCAAATGAAGCATTACATTTTGTCAATTCATTCCTTTTCTGCAATGTGTAAAAAAAATGTGTAAGCCTAACAAATTTTTAACCTTCATTATGGGCAGTTAGTTATTCCAATATTTGTGTAAAAATCATATATGTTATTATAAACTTTTCAGTTCCCACACCACTACTGTATAGTTTCTGGAGTATGCTATTTGAACTGTTTATCTTTGATGAGTATTATAAGATAGAATCAATTAAACATAAAGGATAATAAGTTTTAACGTATTTTTATTAACAATAACTTTAAAATGTTATAATTTTTCTCAATATCTTTTCCAAAGAATTAGAGGGAGTATGTATCATACAGTTTGCATCATTTAATCTTTACAAATCCTGATGGATTTTAGTCTGTTGTAATTCAGGTAAGGAAACCGGGCTATGTGAGCTGAATATGCCCCAGGCCTCAAAAGCCCAGAGGAGCTGAGTTTCAAGTAGTTTTCACTGACTTCAAAGTCCATAGTCTTTCTACAGTAGAACAAAGTTCAAAATACAGAAACTTAATAATTTATTCTTACATTACAAATCACAGAAAATCAGCTCACCTCCATCTCCTAAAAAAGAAAAAATAAATCTCTCTGGAACTAGAAATTCCTAATCTCTAAACTAAAGATATCATCACTGTAAGAATTTCCATATAGTCTTCACTTGAATATAAATTTTTGACAGTTCAAAAGCTCCAAAAATCTCTCTTAAAAAATCAATTTATCTTCTCACATATGTTACACAAATAAGTAAAATAATCTGTTGCCCAACTCATACATGTGGAGGGCTATGTGGTTTTCAAAAGTCTCCATTCAAGTCACCACCTATGTCAGGTGGGCAAGCCCCAGATCCTGGGGAGGACGCAGAACGGCATTGACTCCACAGGGAGACTCCTTGATGTAGAGTTTGCTTGACTTTGCAGTGGACATTTGGCATTTGGGTTTTAACGTCCCCCAGAGAACCCTGATCAGCCAGTGGTGCTTCCAGAGCCAGTTTTCACATGAGCAGAGAGGACTTCTCTCTTCATCCACCAATGCTCCCTCAGTCCTTATTGACTGTCGTCACTAACCCAGGAAAGGGACCTTCCACCTGCCTCACAGTCCAGCTCTCCCTCACCCTACTGAGCTGCCTTCCAGTTCTTGGGCCAAATACATCTGCTAATTAACACCAACTAAGCTCTATTAAAATAAAATATTAGAAAGTGAGAAAAAAATTTTCAGTCTTAGTAATATTTTTAAATATTTTGTTTTATGATTAGAAAATTAACATATGTTTGCTATACAAAGAAAATGTGAGCTGCTATATACTAGATATTATAGACCATTTAAATATCTCACATCTCACTGATTAAAGCTTTAATTTTGTTTTGGCAATAAAATAATAACACGCATGAGGTCATTTGGAAAAATTCATTAAAATGTATAAGGGACTAAATGGAAAGAATAAAAAATTTCTACTCAGAGATTAAAATGTTAATGCTTTTATAGATGTTCCCAGAATTTTCTCTGAATACCAGATTCTTACTCTTTTAAAACTGACTTTGGATTGCATTTTTATGTTGTGATATCATAATACTATCCATATAGTAAGACTTTGTCAGCATATATTTGTAGATTTTTTTTTGTATTTCACACAAACTGAGAAGGATTTTTACATAGCTGGGAGAAAAAGAAGAAGATTATATTCCATGACAAATGGAAATTATATGAAATTCAAATTTCAGTATATCCCAATATAGTCTTATTAGAATGCAACCATCCTCATTCATTTGCATATTGTCAATAGCCACCTTTACGCTATAGCAACAGAGTTGATTAGTTGTATGAGAAACTATATGGCCTACAAAGCCTAAAAAATTTGTTAACTAGTACATTGTGGAAAAACTTTGGCAACATTTCCTCTGACCACTTAGATTTAGGAAAAATACTAGACATTATGATTCATCTTCTCTTACTCAGTTGGCAATATGACCAGAAAGAATCCTGTATTATCCCAGGTCCATTCTTCCAAAGGTCTCTTTATTCAGTCAAAAACCATAAATCATGTTGACAACATAAAACATAAAGTTAATTTTAGTGATTTAAAGCTGGGTGCTCCAAGCAATCATTAACAGTCAAAAACAAAAAAGAAGGGGAAACGAAAGAGGGAAAATCATACAAACACATCATGTGACTGCAGCACACACTTTACAAATTAGGAGATAAATTTTAACTTTTCTAACTTGCTTCAGTGATTTCCCATCTTTACCTGGCCAGGACTCAGGCAATAGTGAACTTTAGTTGCTAAGCATTCTGTTCTCAGCCTCAAGATATCAGTTGGGTTCTCTGTGGCACCTGGACGGGCAGGGTCCCCAGCTCTGGTCTAACAGAATCTCTGGAGTGTTAGCTCTGAGCCGCCAGGTGCCAGATACCCAGTGAAAAGCACAGGCTATTGTTAACCTTGAGTGCAATGTGTCAGCACATATGGATTTTGAGGGTCCTGGACTCTGGTCACGGGCCTTCTAGAAATGTCTGGCCCAAACTACACTCCAAACCTGACTCCCTCAAATCCTTACATATTAGTCACTTTAGACCTTATTCTTATTTCCAATAAAGAAAACTCAAGCACCCAATTCTTCCAATAAGAACAGGCACACATGACTATCGTAGTATCAAATAGTCAGCAAAAGAAGTGTTGTTTAGTAAACTTTCCACTGTCATGCAGCCATTTGTCTGTTGTCCCTCTGAAGAAGGGAATGAAACCTCCTCCCTACAGCGCCCCATCTCTGATACTAAAATCTAATTGGTACGTGGAAAATAGCATGATATGTTTGGAGTTCAATACCCCCAACAAAATCTACAAATCTTTGGTCAAAATATTTTCTCCCAGTAGCAGTTTGTTATTTTTAGGATGAAGAATTAAACTGATGCTAGGAAGGATTTGTTTCAGCGGTTGTGGGACTATCTGTCATGTGAGGCATGACGGAAATGCCTAGCTGTCTGCTAGCTAGAAATCTGGGTCTATGACACCGACCCCCCAAAAAGTTATTTGGGATGAAATGTCTTTCTATAAAACCTGAAAGTCATTTTATTCCTACATGTCTTTCAATTTGTAGACATTCCTCTGGTGTTCTAATAACTTTTATTAAAATCTTGGATTTTCATTCTTATGATATTTTTCTTTCATTTTTCACTGACACCTTGGTGGAAAGATGAGTTATTTCTGAATATGTTAAAAAGGGACAAACTGACGATTTCTAATATAAATTAATTAAATAGCTTATTCTCACAGACCTTAAGTTTCTTTCAAACAATAATAGGATTAATAGTTTACAATGTAAAAAGGGGAAAGTATGAAGGGACCAACACACAGAACGGCTGGCTGCACAGCTGGAAATGCTGACCTGGCGACCACAGGACAGGTCTCGGGCCGACTTTGATATTGGAATGGCCCAGGATGCAGAAAAATTGTGAGAAAATGGAACAGTGCAGGGAGAAATGATGAGAAAAGGGAAAGATAGAGTAGGTTAGTGGGTTGAGAAAGGAAGAAGTAATTCATTAACAGAATTCCTCAAAATTAGTTTGAAATTGTGATTCAATTTATATGTAAAAATCATGAAAACACCAAGTCACATAGAACCCTGTATTTATGTGTCTTTTGTTCTTGATGGTGCCCTTCAACCATACACTACAAGGAACCTGCCTTCCAATGATTCTCAACCTGTGGGTCGCGACCCCATGTTAACAATGAAAATACGTTGCAACACTAGGAAGGTTGAGAACCACTGCAAGAACCAGTTGGGTATTCATCACCACAGAAGAGGGAAAAAAGGGAAGAAGGAAACCAGAGTCGGATCGAAATTTGTCCTTTCCATTCCATTTGAGCTTCCATTCTAGGTGAAGTAAGACTGGCCATATTTAAAATTTTATTATCCTGTTCCACCAATTATGGTTTGGCCCTTCTGTGTAGAGCAGAAAACAAGTGGTCCAGACCTCTGGTTCTTAGCATATGGGGGGAATTTGTAATGTTTAGCAAATTGGTGGCAGTGGTACACCTAAAATATTCATCCTTGGCTGATTGCTATAGGAAAGTAGATTATTAACTGACATTCTAAAGGAATAAATACTAATATTATTGACCAAGTTATTTACTCATTTATTTAGAGAGAGTCACACTTTGTTGCCTGGGTAGAATGCCGTGATGTTGTAGCTCACGGCAATCTCAATATCCTGGGCTCAAGTGATCCTCCTGCCTTAACCTCCTGAGTAGCTGGAACTACAGGCACCTGTTCCAACCCCTGGATAGTTTTTCTCTTTTCAATAGAGACAGGATCTCATTCTTGCTCAGGCTGGTCTTGAATTCCTGAGCTCAAGCAATCCACCTGCCTCGGCCTCCAAAAGTGTTAGGATCACAGGTGTGACCCACCATGCTCAGTCTTGGCCAAGGTTTTTAAAGTTGATAAAAGTTATGAGTAGATCAGATAAATAAAACATAATTAGGACAAATTTGGTGTATTTTTTTCTTCTTATCCAAATCTATCAAATATTTAATATTCACCATTTTGCCAGAATTCCTTACCCATTCGCAGATTCATTGGTCCATGAGGTGGACTCAGGGGTTCAGTGTCTGGTCCTGTGACTCAGCTTATCGCAGCAACAGGTGCAAAGCAGCACCGGAAAGCAGACAGATACACGTGTCAAAATCCAAAAGGAAGGGGGCACACATTTCCAAAAGTCCCCTCCCAAGGAACACACACAGGACGTGCTTGACTCCTCCAACAATAAATTGTGATAACAAATACAAAATATTTTCTACCAGGTAGCTTATTAAAGACGCAGTCGTGACTAGGGTTTTCAATGGAGGCTGGTCACATAGGGACCCTCTGCCTGGCATGTACCAAAGCGAGTGGTAGGGACCTCGGTCCTTTATGTATCTTAGAACATCATAACATAATGTGTTTAATGTGCGCTAGGTCAACAAAATAATCTAAGCCTGAATTTCACATAATATGGAGGGCAATAAAAGATGCATCTTGCCCGGAAATCCTGAAATGACTCAGTGGACAAAGTACAAATGAACAACAAAAGTCTGACATCTGTTCACAGCGAGAGCTTTGTGCCTGGGCTATTTCATGGGAACAAATACTTAGAATTTAATTATATCTGACAAGCTAAGGGGAAGGAAATAAAAGTGAATAATCAAAACCACAGTCTGGAATATGTGTTCTCCACAAGCTAGTGGGTAAGTGTCTGGAGTTACTCTCTCCTGGAGGATTGGAGTCACCCCGGGAGCATGGTTAGAGTTCTCTTATCGCTGGGTCTGTAATCAGAAAGCTTACCAGCAGCCACGTGCCATTTGCAGATGGTAGAATATTTTGTTCAATGTCTTCACCTGTTTCTGTCTGGGAGGAAGCACATTCAGGCTGCATCTCCTCATACACATCAGTAATAATTGATTTTGTTTCACTACCAACAGGGTCTTTTCCTTTTCCTTCTAAAACCTTCACATCACTCTTGTGTGGCAATCAATAAAAAGTTCACCTCAAGCAAAGGAAGCCTTAAAGCTGGTAATCACTCCATAACCACTGACTAGATTACGGCTCCCCACTCTCGGTGAGCTCTTCCATTTTCCTACTGTCAGACAAATTAATTAAATTTACGAACTAATCTTGTGCATTCATCTGGGTTTTAATATGATGCATTTTATATTATACCCGATTTCTCTAGGTACTAGATATAAAATAGTGAAAAAACCATGGTCCCTGCCAGGAGTGGAGAGAGACAGATGCATAAACACATGCTTTTAACAGAGCAATAGATTCTGTGATGAAAGTAACTAGTGGGCTCTATAAAAGCTCAAAAGATGAGTTGGTTTTAATATATATGCTTCATCATTTTAAAGCTGTACACAGATATGTTATTAAAAAAAATCTTGAAAATGTTTTAAAACAACACTCCTTATTTAGCTGCCAACGGACAGTGGATTGTTTATGGAGTGATTTTTCATCACCCTGAGGATATTGCATAAGAAAAGCCAATTTAAAAATGCCTTCGAATACTTCTAGCGTAGCTGAAAAAAAAAGTTCCCTCGAGACTATCTGAATGTACCCCCCTTTTTACCATATAGAGCAGTGATATTCTCAGGCAGTGTTTTGATTGCCTTCTCTGCTGTGCTAACGTGTTTTTGTTCCTGTGCTTCTCCACACCAGCAGGCCGCTTCACCCTTCTTAGAGTTTGGTGAATGCTTTTACTCAAGTTCGGGAAGCTGTGTTCTCAAAACCCACACATCAGGGCCACTCCATGTAGGCCAGCCTCAGCGACGGTCTCATAAAGGGGACAATAAGGGTGTACACACATTGAAAGTACAACAACAAAAAGTAATGTAGAATATATTTGTGGTTACAGAAGATGTAGAAGCAAGTGAGAATTGTGACAATGCCTTAGAAAGAGAGGCAGGAAAAAGGCTATCCAGAATTCAAACTGGTCTTCTTTTAAAAATAAAACAAAGAAACTCTGGATAGAGGATAGCCATAGTGGTGTATGGCTACACCATACACTCTCAGTAAAGCGCAGGGGGCAACAGCAGCTCTGCCTACCACATACTACACTGCAGGAAATCAGATTTCCAAAGGCAAATTAATTGAATGAAGACACGTTTCATTATGATCTTTTAAAATGACACATATGATAGAAAAACTGGTAAAATCCACATTTTTATATCATTTTCAAAGGGAAACTCTGTCTGCAATTTTTAAGTTATTGTTTTAAAAACAATTGTAGACCATTACCGAATTTATATTTCTTTGTGTGTGTGTGTTAGAATTTATTTTTTATTCTGGAGTATTACAACGATCTTGTTTACATAAATTGCCTTTGTATAGGTTGAGTCAAAGTCGTAAATGGGCCTGTCACCCGAAGAGTGTGCACTGTACCCAGTAGGTGTGAATTTATCCAACCTCTTCTTCCCCCTCCCACCTGCTTGATTTCCAATGAGTGTTATTTCCATGTGTGCTTAAGTGTTAATCAATTAGCTACAATTTAATAGTGAGTACATGTGGTATTTGTGTTTCTATTCTTCTGATACTTCACTTAGAAGAATGTCCTCTTGTTCCATACATGTTAATATAAGACGTATTCATCCACTATTTTATTTCTCATGGCTGAGTAGTACTCCTTAGATAATTTTTATAACTTTTTGGGCTGTTATGTTTTCTTTTAATAACAGACAACAAAAATCACCCCCCAATTTTTTTTAAATATTTTTCACCTAGAAAAATTGCATAGTTTCTTCTCAGCTGTCCAGAGAATTTAATATTTAATCTAGACATCTGTTTCACGAATCTGTTTAAGAATTTAATGAGCACTTTCATTTGCTAGTTTTTTTGTCTTCCCCCATATGATTTTTTAATTTTTCTACAAATGTGGTCATTCATTCATTTCTACAAGATCCTTTAATCTCTGCGTGCTTGTCATGTGCTCCGCTCCCTGCCGCTCTGAGCCCACTTTCTGGATAATCGTGTTCATTCTGTGGTTCCCAATACATGTGGCTGATGACTTTCATATCTGCCCCACCCATTCACATAATTTCTTAATTCCTAATTCAAAAAGCTATTGGCGATATGCTGTTCAGATTGAACAGCTAATCTTTGCCTGAAAAACATACATACAAATGGGGTGAGGATTGGTGGAAGGAGGGTGGGCATCTGGTGAGATGTCACCTGATGGGCCCATTGCGAAGGTGTCTAGCACGTCCCCGGGTGTGTTTTACAACTGGAACTTACCTTGGAAGAGAGAAGAGTGTAACCTAAAAATTTGTACCTTCATATTGATTTGAAATAAAACAAAATTAAAGAAAGAGTGGAGTGAGTAGATTATATAGCAAGTATATGCCTAACATTTTAAGAAAGTGATAAATTATTTTCCCAAGTAGTTATACCCTTTTACATTCTTACCAGTACTGCATGAGAGCTTCAGTTCTACCATATCCTGACCAATAGGCAGTGTGGTCAGTCTTTTTAATTTTAGCTTTCCATAGGAATGCAGCAGATTTAATGAGGTATTAATATCCAGTTCCCTAACAGCTAAGGATGGTTAGCATTTTTTCATGAAGTGTTTATTCAAATATTTTTTTCATTGTGTTGTCTATTTGTTATTGAATTTTTTGTGTTCTTAAGATATTCTTCATACAAGCTTTTTATTAGTCATATCCTATACAACTATTTTCTCCAAAATATATATATGTATACATGAGAATTATGCTCTTACCTCCTACTCCTCAGTCACATCCAGATGACACCAGTCACTAAGTAGAGTCCTGATGTCTCTCAGAACACCACAGGAACATGCTCAGTTGACGGAGGGTAGAATTAGTGGGGGTGAAAGAAGGAGCCTTAGCAGGGAACAAGCCTGTAATTGTAGACTAATCGTCTTACCCACAGTTGCTTGCATGTCCTTCCAAAAAGAATTAGGCTTCTACAAAAAATGTGGACATCAATTTGTGTATGGCTTTGTACTCCATGAAATGATCATGTTGCTTGTCTTTTTCATACCTGACAACGCCCACTAGACACTTTGTCACTCTGCAGGGTCTCCCTGAACGGACTGAGTTCTGTCGGGTCACCTAGTTCTTGCAGACACTTATTTTGCCTAGAATGTTCTTAATCAACTTCTTCTTTTCTTGAGAAACTCCTACTCACCCTCTAAGCCTGTATTTTTTGGAATTCTAAGAACCTTTCCTCCAGTCTTTCTTGTCCCTTTCTGCTTGTATCCAAGAAGCAAATATTTGGGTTTTAGCTGGAGAGAACAGAAAGTCACTGTGGCTTGTGCAACAGGACAGTGGATGATAAGATTTCACATTATCCATGCAGATTAATGTGTGGAAAACATATGAGCAGGAGTAAGACGAAGCCTGGAGACAGATCAGTTTGGAAGCTACGGCAGTAATTCAAGTGAGAGAATCACTGTTCTGGAGTAGGAGAAAACTGTGTAGATTGAAGAGATGTTTAAGTAGAGTTTGCATTTCACGGAACTTGAGTGAACATCATGGTGGGGGTAATAAAAGGATCAAAGTAAATACAGGTTTCCAAATAATACTCTGTGCAGTTCATGTTTCTAAATATAAACAACTAAATCCACTGTGGAACCATCAAAGGTGGCTTCTGCAGGCAGGGACCTGGGTCTTCTGTGGCTTGGCACCCTGCTCCCTCTCACTGCCTGCAGCTCTGCAATACTTTGTCTCCAGGGAAATAATGGTTCTTCTCCCGTCACATAAATGCCATGAAAGCTTGCCCCATCTTAGAATGTTTTCTCCTGTCAACAAGAAATGTACCTATTCTCTTCTTTTGAGATGCCTCATTGCCCAGAGGAAGATATTTTTGCACAATTAATGAACATTAGTGTTAAATAAGAATTAACAAGAGAGGGGAGGGGATGGGGGAGGATGCTTGAAGGGGGGTAATTGGTGGGACCACACCTACGGTGCATCTTAGAAGGGTACAGGTGAAACTTACTGAATGCAGATTGTAAAGGTCTTAACACAATAACTAAGAAAATACCATGAAGGCTATGTTAACCAGTTCGATGAAAATATTTCAAATTGTATATAAAACCAGCACATTGTACCCCATGATTGCATTAATGTACACAGCTATGATTTAATAAAACAAAGAAAAAAAGGAAATGAAGAATTACCTTTGGATGATATTATCATTATTGTCATTTTTTGACATTAGTTTTAATAATACATACTATGTAGGTGTTACATAGTATGTATTAATATGTAACTAAGGCATTCCCCAATATTTTCAAGAAACATGTATATGCAAATTTTCTGATGTCATTGGACAGTATTTCCTTTCTCTTTAACTGTCAGTCTCGTCATCTTCATAATTACAAACTAGCAATACCTAAATACAAGCACACTTCATTGTTTTCTGC
>CAUYRH010051924.1:0-11704 GCA_963574655.1 Perodicticus potto
CTACATATAGTGATTATGAAAATGCCATGAAGGCTATGTTAAACAGTTCAATGAAAATATTTCAGATTGTATATGAAGTCAGCACATTGTGCCCCATGATTGCACTAATGTACACAATTATGATTTAATAAAAATTAAAAATATACTGACACCTAAAACACTACCAAGTTTAACAATTCTCTCAATTAATGTGAATAGTTTAAATTGTCCTCTAAAGAGGCAAAGGTTGGCTGACTGGATACATAAACTCAGATCAGATATCTGCTGTATACAAGAGTCTCATCTTACCTTAAAGGATAAAAATAGTCTCAGAGTGAAGGGATGGTCATCTATAATTCAAATGGAAATCAGAAAAAAAGCAGGGTTTGCTATTTTATTCGCAGATACAATAGTCTTTAAACCAACAAAGTTAATGAAAGATAAGGATGGTCACTACGTATTTGTCAAAGGAAACACTCAACATGAAGAGATTTCATTTATGAACATTTATGCACCCAAACAGAACACTCATCAATTTATAAAGGAGACCCTAACAGACATGAATGATTTGATATCTTCCAGTACCACAAAAGTTGGACATTTTAACACCCCTTTTGCAGTGTTGGATAGATCCTCCAGGAATAAACTAAGCAAAGAAATTTTAGGCTTAAATCTGGCCCTAGATCAAATGGACTTAGCAGATATCTACAGAAAAGTTCATCCCAACAAAACAGAATACAGATTCTTCTCATTAGCCCATGGAACTTCTTCCAAAATTGATCACATCTTAGGTCACAAGTCTAACCTAAGCAAATATAAAACAATAAAAATTATTCCTTGTATTTTCTTGGATCTTCATGGAATAAAACTTGAACTTAATAACAACAGGAATCTTCATACTCCTACGAAGACATGGAAGTTAAATAACCTTATGCTTAATGATAGCTGGGTCACAGAACAGATTAAAAAGGAAATTACTGAATTGTTGAAACAAAATGATAATGAAGACACAGATTATCAGAACCTGTGGGGTACTGCAAAGGTAGTCCTAAGAGGGAAATTTATAGCATTGCAGCCTTCCTCAAGAGAATGGAAAGAGAGGAAGTCAACAACTTAAGCAACTGGGAAAGGAAGAACATCTCAAGTAACTGGAAAAGGAAGAACATTCCAACCCTAAACCCAGCAGAAGGAAAGAAATAACTGAAATTAGAGCAGAATTAAATGAAATTAAAAACAAAAGAAACTTTCAACAGATCAACAAATCAAAAAGTTGGCTTTTTGAAAAGTTTAACAAAATTGATAAACCTTTGACTAACCTAACCAGAAACAGAAAAGTAAAATCCCTAATATCCCTAATATCTTCAGTCAGAAATGATAATGAACAACAGACACCTCAGAAATTCAAAAAATCCTTAATGAATACTACAAAAACTCTATTCTCAGAAATATGAAAATCTGCAGGAAATAGACCAATATCTGGAAGCACACCGCCTCCCTAGACTCAGCCAGAAAGAATTGGAAATGTTAAATAGACTGATACCAAGTACTGAAATAGCATCAACCATATGAAATCTCCCCAAAGGGAAAAAAGCCCAGGACCAGATGGCTTCACATCAGAATTCTACCAAACCTTTAAAGAGGAACTAATACTTATATTACATAACCTTTTCCAAAAACTAGAAAAAGAAGGACTACTTCCCAACTCATTCTCTGAAGCAAATATCACCCTGATATCCAAACCAGGAAAATACCCAACAAGGAAAGAAAATTATAGACCAATATCTTTAATGAATACAGATGTAAAAATATTCAATAAGATCCTAGTAAACAGAATCCAAAAACACATCAAACAAATTATACACCATGACCAAGTTGGTTTTATTCCAGGGTCCAAAGGTTGGTTCAACATACATAAATCTATAAATATAATACATCACATAAATAAAATAAAAAACAAAGACCATATGATTCTCTTAATTGATGCAGAAAAAGCTTTTGATAATATCCAGCATTGCTTCATGATCAGAACACTTAAGAAAATTGGTATAAGAGTGACATTTCTTAAACTGATAGAGTC
Source organism: Perodicticus potto (assembly GCA_963574655.1). Classification (NCBI taxonomy): domain Eukaryota; kingdom Metazoa; phylum Chordata; class Mammalia; order Primates; family Lorisidae; genus Perodicticus; species Perodicticus potto. Next base: position 2,057 of record CAUYRH010051924.1, read on the forward strand.
CATCTACAGCAAACCCACAACCAATATCATGTTGAATGGAGTAAAATTGAAAACATTTCCACTCAGATCTGGAACTAGACAAGGATGCCCACTGTCTCCACTGCTATTCAACATAAAAATGGAAGTCTTAGACATTACAATTAGGCAAGAGAAAGCAATCAAGGGTACTCAAATAGGGTCAGAGGAGATAAAATTCTCACTCTTTGCAGATGGATATGATTTTATACCTAGAAAACCCCACGGACTCACCTATAAAACTCTTAGAAGTGATCAAGGAATACGGCAGCATCGAAGGTTACAAAATCAATACAAATCAGTAGCTTTCATATATACCAACAACAGTCAAAAGACAGTCAAGGACTCTAACCCTTTTACAGTAGTACCAAAGAAGATGAAATATTTGGAAATTTACCTAACAAAAGATGTGAAAGATCTCTATAAAGATAACTATGAAACTCTGAGAAAAGAAATAGCTAAAGATGTTAACAAATGGAAAAACATACAATGCTCATGGATGGGAAAAATCAACCTTGTTAAAGTGTCCATACTACCCAAAGCAATATAAAAATTGAATGCAATCCCTATAAAGCACCATTGTCATACTTTAAAGATCTGGAAAAAATAGTACTTCATTTTATATAGAATCAGAAAAAAACTCAAATAGCCAAGATATTACTCAGAAATAAAACAAATCAGGAGGAATCATGCTACCATACTTCAGACTATACTGTAAATCTATAGTGATCAAAACAGCATGGTACTGGCACAAAACAGAGTGGTAGATGCATGGAACAGAATAGAGAACCAAGAGATGAAACCGGACACTATCATCATATGACCTTTGATAAGTCTGTCAAAAACATAAATTGAAGGAAAGACTCCCAATTTAACAAATGGTGCTGGGTGAACTCATTGGTGACTTGTAGCAGACTGAATCTGGACTCACACCTTTCACCATTAACAAAAATTGACTTTTACTGGCTAAAAGATTTAAACTTAAGACATGAAACTATAAAGATTCTTGGAGAGAGTGCAGGGGAAACACTTGAAGAAATTGGCCTGTGAGATTAATTTATGAGGAAGACTCCCTGGGCAATTGAAGTAACACCAAATATATATTACTGGGATCTGGTTAAACTAAAAAGCTTCTGCACAACCAAGAACACAGTAAGTAAACCAAGAAGACAACACTCAGAATGGGGGAACAGGTTATACTTCTGACAAACATTTGATAACCAGAATCCACAGAGAACTCAAACTTATGGGAACAAATGATCCCATTTCATTGTGGGCAAGAGGCTTGAACAGAAGCTTCTCTATAGAAGACAGGTGCATGGCCTACAGCCATGAAAAAGTACTCATCATCATTAATCATCCAAGAAATGCAATTAATCAAAACCATTTTGAGGTGTCATCTAACTCCTATAAAAGTAGCCCACATAACGAAACCCCAAAACTAAAGGTTGGCATGGATGTGAAGAGAAGGGAACACTTCTACACTGCTGATGGGAATGCAAACTAATACATCCCTTCTGGAAAGAAGTTTGGAGAACACTAAGGGAACTAAAAGTTGACCTGCCATTTAATCCTGCAAGTCCTCTACTAGGTATATATCCAGATAACCAAAAGTCACTTTACAACAAAGACATTTGCCCAAGAATGTTTATTGCAGCCCAATTAATAATCACCAAGTCATGAAAGCAGCCCAAGGGCCCATCGACTCATGAATGGATTAATAAATTGTGATATATGTATTCCATGGAATACTATGCAGCCATAAAAAAAGATGGAGACTTTACCTCTTTTATGTTTATATGGATGCAGCTGGATCATATTCTTCTTAGTAAAGTATCTCAAAAAAAATACCCAATGTACTCATTACTATTATGAAATCAATATATAATCTCCTACACTTTTATATGAAAAATATAATACAATTGTAGTCCACAAAGAAGGAAAAAAGGGGAGAGCACAAGAAGGGGAGAGGCTAGATAGGTGGCAGGAGGCTAATCAGTGGGACTTCACCTACTGTGCATATTGCAAGGGTACATGTCAAATATATTAATAGTAGGGTATAAATATCTAAGCACAACAAATAACTGAGGTGAATGCTATGTTAACCAGTTATATTTAAATATTCCAAATGGTGTATAAAATCTACACATTGTACCCCATAAATGTAATAATGTACAGTACACAGTTATGATCTAAAAAAAAAAAAAGAAAGAAAGAAATTTGACAGTATGGAGGAAATGGACCTCTTGAATATCTTGAATCACACCATCTGCCTAGACTTAACCAGGAAGAAATAGATCTCTTGAACAGATCAATATCAAGCACTGAGATTGCAGAAACAATAAAACAAGCTTCCAACAACAACTAAAAAGTCCAGGACCAGAAGGCTTCACATCAGAATTCTATCACACTTCAGAGCCTATTCCAAAACATTGAGAAGTAAGGAACCTTCCCTAACGCATTCTATGAAGCAAATATCGCCTTGATTTCAAAACTAGGAAAAGACCCACCACAAAGGAGAACTACAGACCAATTTCACTAATGAATATCGATGCAAAAATACTCAAAAAAATCTTAGTTGATAGATTGCGGCTACTCATTAAAAAGATTATACATCACAATCAAGTAGGGTTCATCCAAGGGATGCAAGGTTGGTTTAACATATGCAAATCCATAAATGTAATACATCATGTCAATAGAAGCACAAATAAAGACCATATGATCCTTCCAATAGATGCGGAAAAAGCATTTGACAAAATTCAGGATCCTTTTCTAACGAGAGCACTTAAGAAAATAGGTATAGGTGGCACATTTCTTAAGCTGACTGAAGCCATCTATGACAAACCTACAGCTAACATCATACTGAATGGAGTAAAATTGAAAGCGTTTTAACTTAGAACTGGAACCAGGCAAGGTTGTCCCCTATCACCACTATTATTCAACATAGTTCTGGAAGTTCTAGCCAATCCAATGCAATCAGGCAAGAGAAGGATATAACGGGCATCCAAATGGGACCAGAGGAGGTCAAACTCTCCCTATTTGCTGATGATATGATGTTATACTTAGAAAACCCCAGAGACTCAACCACAAAACTCCTGGAAACCATCAAGAAACACAATAATGTCTCAGGGTATAAAATAAATATCCATAAATCAGTAGCCTTTGTATATTCCAATAACAGACAAATTGAGAAGCAAATAAAGGACACAAATCCTTTCACAGTAGCTTCAAAGAAAAGAAATACCTATGAATATACCTAACAAAAGAGGTGAAAGATCTTAGGGAAAGAAATTATAGAAGATGCTAACACATGGAAGAACATACCATACTGTTGGATGGGAAGAATCAATAATGTCAAAATGTCTATTCTAACCAAAGCAATCTACAGACTCAATGCAATCCCCATTAAAATATCAACATCGGCTCGGCGCCGGTGGCTCAACGGGCTAAGGCGCCAGCCACATACACCTGAGCTGACGGGTTTGAATCCAGTCCGGGCCTGCCAAACAACAATGACGGCTGCAAAAAAAAAAAAAAAAAAAAAAATGGCCGGGCGTTGTGGCGGGCACCTGTAGTCCCAGCTGCTTGGGAGGCAGAGTCAGGAGACTCACTTAAGCCCAGGAATTGGAGGTTGCTGTGAGCTGTGATGCCACAGGACTCTATCCAGGGTGACAGCTTGAGGCTCTGTCTCAAAAATAAATAAATAAATAAATAAATAAATAAAATAAAATAAAATAAAATAAAATACCAACATCATATTTTAAAGAACTGGATAAAATAGTACTTCATTTTGTTTAGAACCAGATAAAAACCCTGTACAGCCAAGGCTATTCTTAGTAATATAAACAAAGTTGGAGGCATTAACCTACCAGACTTCAGGCTATATTACAAGTCCACAGTAATAAAAATAGTACAGTATTGGCACAAAAATAGAGACATACACATATGTAACAGAACAGAAAATAAAGAGATGAAACCATTCTCTACATATCATCTGATCTTTGATAAACCAAACAAAAGCAAACAGTGGGGAAAAGAATCCCTATTCAACAGATGTTGCTGGGAGATCTGACTAACCACATGTAAAATACTGAACCTCAACCCACACTTTGCAAAACTTGACTCAAGATGGATAAGAGACTTAAATCTAAGATATGAAATGATAAAAATGTTAGAAGAAACTGTGGGGAAAACTCTTGATGCTGTTGAACTGGGGAAAGATTTTATGACAAAGACTTCAGTGGCACAACCAAAATTAACAAATGGGACTTAATTAAGCTGAAAAGCATCTGCACAGCTAAGGACATGAAAAGTAAAGCAAAAAGACAACCTTCAGAATAGGTAAAGATATTTTTAGGGTATCAATCTACAAAGAGTTGATAACTAGAATGTACAGAGAACTGAAGTTAATCAACATAAAAAGAGCCAACAATCCCATGTGCCTCTGGGCAAGAGATACAAACAGAAATATTTCTGATGAAGACACACGAATGGCTAACAAACATTTGAAAAAATGCTCATCATCCCTGATCATCAGAGAAAGACAAATCAAAATCACCCTGAGATATCACTTAACCCCAATGAGAATAGCCCATATCACAAAGTCTCAAAGCTGCAGATGCTGGTGTGGATGTGGAGAGAAGGGAACACTTATATACTGCTGGTGGGACTGCAAACTAATACAGCCTTTCTGGAAAGAAATATGGAGAATCTTTAAAGAACTCAAATTAGACCTCCCAAATGCTCCATTAGTAGGCATCTACCCAGAAGAAAAAAAATCATTTTATCATAAGTACATTTTTACTAGACTGTTTATTGCAGCTCAATTCACAATTGTCAAAACATAAAAACAACCTAAATACCCACCAACCCAGGAATGTATTAACAAACTGTGATATATGTATACCAAGGAATACTATTCAGCCATTAAAAAAGATGAAGACTTTACATCTTTTATACTGACCTGCATGGAGGTGGAACACATTCTTTTTAGTAAAGCGTCACAAGAATGGAGAAGCAAGAATCCAATGTACTCAGTTCTAATATGAAGGCAATAGATGATCTAATACAAGGTGGGGGGGTAGGGGAATGAGGGATCAAGGAGTGGGGAGGAGGAAGGGGGATAAGGAAATGGTGTATGGCACACCTCTTGGGGGTGGGACACAATAACAAGAGGAACTTTACCTAACAACCAAAATCAGTGTAACCTAATTCTTTGTATTTCAATGAATCTCAAACAATAAAAAAAAGAAGCTTTTTAGCAGCTTTTACATTTACTTAGATGGAACTGAAACACATTCTTTTTAGTAAAGTATCTCGAGAATGGGAGAAAAAGTATCCAATGTACTCAATTCTATTATGAATCCAATATATCATCACCTATGCATCCATATGATCAATAAAACACAAATAGGGGAGTAGAGAGAGAGTGGAGGGGAAGAAGGAGGGTGGGAGGAGGGAGAGTATTTGGTGGAACCTCACCTATTCTGCGTAATGCAAGGGTACATTTCAAAACTACTAAGAGTATAGTATAAATGTCTTAACCACAACAAATAAGTAAGTGAGATGCTAGTTATGTTAATCAGTCTGACTTAAGTATTTCACATTATATATCCAATCATCACACTGTACCCCATAATTGTACACAGTTATGATTTAATTTTTTAAAAAAGGGGAAAAAAAGAATTTGTTGTTGCAGTGAGGTATGGTGATGCCACTGTACTCAAGCCCTGTTGACAGAGTGTCTCAAAAAGAGAAAGAGAGAGAGAAAGAAAATGTATGGATGGGGTTGGAAAATGTCAGCAAATAAAAATTAAAATCTTATTGATTATGTATTTTAGATTTTCAAACTTGAAACATCTGATATGGCAGATGCTGATGATCTTATTTTTGAGAAGGAGATGCAGAAAGATGTTAAAATTTCAGAAAGTCAGAGTAAGTGTTACTAATTTCAATAAAGATGATTCTAGTATTATTTATAGAAATAATGTAGAAAAGAAACTTTGAACGAATATTAGTTACATTTATATCTTCAAATCCATTTTTGAATAGTGATATTTTGTTCTTCTACAATGTATTTTTTCCTCTTGTGTTTACTTAAAATTTGTATAATATTATCACATATTATAATGTATACACATATTATTATGCTATATAAGTACTAGGGCTTAAGTAGCCCTTCATTTTATAAACGACTATTAGTCTTTCACAAGAACAGGTAGATGCTAAAGGTAGAAATAACTAATGATGTGAAAAGCAGTGGTAGCAAATGGGTTGCCACTGATTTTCCCTCTGAGGTGGAAATCCAAACAATCTATGCATTCTCAGGCCAGGTCATACATCCCAAGAATGAAATAAATACCCACGATTTTCCAGACACGTTGCTATGAGGCAGGGGACAGTGTGTGTATATAACAAGGTCCCTATTTGTCCTATGCACAAGAAGCTAACAAGTCTCTTACAGGAGTTCCAAACATTGCTTTCTCTACTACAGATTGAACCTCATATCAACATATCCACCAGTAGTACATTTATGATCCGGACTTTGAAAGAGGCTTCTACTGCTGTTTCTGCTTCCCTCATTTTTGTATGTCATTTTGGGAGGAGTACAAGGATTAGGTACAATGATTCTTTCACAGGGCTCTTTGACAGTCACTAGGACAGACATTTCAGCTAGTCGGAGCCCATCCTAGCAGTCGTAGCTATATGTATCCCAACTCTACTCTTTGATTCTTCAGAGATACTTAAATTTCTTTTGGTGGTAAACTAGTTTTTTTCTACATAGAGACCTGTTAACAACTTCCCTATCCTGACCAACAGAATTTTTCTAAAACTATGAGAACAGCTGTGGTTATAGAGTGTATGCTATGGTTTGAATGTGTCCCCACAATATTCATATGTTGAAATCCTAACATCCAACGTGATGGCATTAAAAGGGGAAAAGGTTGGGAGGTGATGAGATTATAAGGGTTTGCCCTCATGAATGATATTAGTGCCATTATAAAAGAAACCCCAGGGAGGCCCCTCATCCTTTTCACTGTGTAAGGATGAAGAATACACCATCTGTGAACCAGAAAGACAGCCTTCACCTCCAGAATTGTGAGAAATGTATGTATTTCTGTTTATAAGCTATCCAGCCTGAGATATTCTGTTATAGCAGCCCAAAGAGACTATGACAGTGTGGAAATAGGAGTAAATGGCTTCCAAGGGTGATATCCATGGTGGACATTTAAATTAGTTTACTAAATAGCACACAAATTTTATGTCTCTACCTTATACTCTAATCTCTGTCCATTTGATTCTTTCTTCAAAGGTGTCTAATTTCCCTTTGCTATTCTCAGGGGAAATATATCTGAAAAATATTGCAGAGTGCAAGGGGCAAGCTCACAAATCATATTATTATGAAAAAGATAAAATCATGAATCTTTCTCCTATCCACATTTAAGAGTTAATTATTCAGTTCAACAATCTAAGAATGTTTAAATAATGTTTAAAGTGTTATCAAATGTATAGTATGAATATTTGTTGATATTCAGTAAATACTGGAGGCTACATGTAAACACATTCACATGTTTTTTAGGATAATTTTCATCTCAGAAAATATTTTCTAAAAATAAAATTATAAGATTATAATGAAGGAAGATTGACATTATTCTCAGTTACATTAAGAATATTTTTCTCTCCAGATTTTGATTGGCAGTGGGTTATATTAGATGGTCCTGTGGATACCTTTTGGGTAGAAAATCTGAACTCTGTGCTAGATGACACTAGAACATTGTGCCTAGCAAACAGTGAGAGAATAGCTTTAACTAATAAAATAAGACTGATTTTTGAAGTGGACAGTCTCTCTCAGGCCAGTCCTGCTACTGTCAGCCGATGTGCAATGGTCTATATGGTAAGTTTTTAATAACTAATTTCTTAACAAAGAAAAGATGTTATTTAGGATACTAACTAGCCATTATCTATAGCATTTTATTTTTACTTTCTTTTTGCCTGTGTATCCAGCAGTGAGACCACAGTAGTTCAGAAGATTTGTACCTCCCAAAGCCTCATAATCTAGAATTGAATATGAATGTAACTGCTAATGTTGTTAATAATTTTCTTAGTAACTGGAGTGTCAGTATTTTCTACAACTGTGGTAAGTAGTGCTTTCAATAGACATGTTAGACTGCTGCTATTATTTTATTTTTTTCACTAGAGGAATATTGCTCTAGGTCCTTTTCATACTCACTCCAAGTCTCTAAGAACTTAGAAAACATATTACAAAAACAGTGGTAAGTAGAAGACACAACAAAGAATAAATATTTTCTATACCTGAAATTATTACTAGATTTTAATTAGCCCTACATTCAAATCTCCTTAACTGAATGTGATGCATAAAGCTAAGTATAGAACTGACTGACTTCTGGGAGGGCAGTTCCCCTCACTACACGCACATAGTCTCAACACACTTCCCCCAATTGCTTGTTCTCTTGTAAGACCATGTTGAGAAATCACAAATCACTCCAGAAAAGTAACTCCATAAGCTGTTCTGATCATTTCCCCTTTAATGAATGATAATTCTAGACCAAATCTGGTAGGGGACAGTGGTGAAGTAAAAAGATAATAAGAAAGTAGGAGAATACGTATTTGAATTTATGTACAACCATATTGTACTTTTTGTTATTAGGATCCTGTTGATCTAGGATGGGAGCCTTATGCTAAGTCATGGCTTTTGAAAACTTCTAAAGTTATCAGTAAATCAGGAGTGGATTGTCTTGACCTTATGATTAAAAACAGTATCACAGATGGACTACAATTTATAAAGAAGTATAAGAAATTTCAGCCATATCCTACACAGGATGTAACAATTGTCATAACCCTCTGCAGAATTCTTGATGCTTTCTTTGAAATCCTGATTGAATGTGGAGGACTTGGACAAAGTGAGTTTTTTTTTTTCCCCTAAGTCATATTGGGGATTTATTTTTCACTTAGTCAATGATATAGTATCTTAGCTAGTTAATGCCAATTTATCATCTTAAATTGGGTTTTAGAAAATTCCTGAAAGGCCAGGAATTTTCTGTATATTTGGACCAACAACTGACATGTACATGGAGCAAACTAAAAACGATTTATAGGGGAACATGTCAAAAGTAAATTAATAACATATTGAAGTATTGAAGAGTCACAAGAAAAATGAATATAAGGAACCATTAGAGGGTCTCTATTAGGTAAAAATGGTTTTGCTATGTCTTGAAGATTCTTATAACTATAAATAGTAGAGAAAACTGTTCAAAATCCTAAGTATAAACTGTAATCATACAAAGGCATAAACATGGAAAGTAATAAAATATACCTAAGGAGAGATCAGCAGATTTATGGATAAAGGCACGGTCTCTGGTGTTAGAGTGCTTATGTTCAAATGCTGACATGTAGTTCCTGGTAAGGTAGCAAATTAGCACAGGCTCCTAACTCTCTCCAAAACCAGTTTGGGACCTATCAAACTGATATAAGTATTTTTTTTTTTATTAAATCATATCTGTGTACAATAATTCAGTCATGGGGTACAGTGTACGGGCTTCAGATACAATCAGAGATATTTTCATCAACCTGATTGTGATAGCATTCAAGAGACTTTCTCATTACTTTGTGAGA